>APFE030702237.1:67691-108448 GCA_000404065.3 Pinus taeda
CAATGCATGCATGATGGCCAGCATCTCCTTGTCGTATATAGAATACAACCTCTCGTGCGGAAGGAGCTTCCGACTCTCGAAGGCTATATGGTGACCTCCCTGCATCAACACTACGCCGATCCCCTCTCCCGACGCATCACACTCCAAAACAAATGGCTGCATAAAATCTGGTAATGCAAGCACTGTGTAATATTCCTAATTAGCCATGGCTAATTGGAATATTCGATTTTGCCCAATTTTTGCCTTCTATAGTTACTCATAAATAAAAAAAGTGAGGACAGAGGACATAACTCAATTTAAGAATAAAAAGTCACTTCTTAGTAGCATAATGTTGTGACTTAAAGAGGAGCCAAGGGGGCCAAAGGGGGACGCAGAAATGGGACCCAGGCAGACACATGGAGGGACTGCGTAGGAGGGAAGAAACACGTGGCAAGAGGGGAATCACGCAAGACGAGGTGAGCCTAGGGATTGTGAGAGGTAGAGGCTATAAAATAGAGAGGAGCCCCCTCATTTTGGTTCATTCAGGTATGTGCATTTTGAGCTAGTCATTTCGACTTCTGAGCACACTCGCTGTTTAGTTAGTCTGTAGCACTGTTTAGTGAATTGAGTGTCTTCGTTCGGAGATCTCGCCCTTAGGCCCGGGTGACTTCGAGTGCCTGCTCGGGCAAGGCATTTCCTTTGGCATTTCAACAGTAGTTTTATCAACATTCCAGTAGTAGTTTCAGCAGCGTTTTGGAGGACTGCACGGCACTGGGAGAGGGATGCAGTTCTTTCTGGCGGTAGTGTTGGACTGGGGTTTCTGCAGGGGGATTTATGCTGGGTGATTGAGCAGGGGACCAACCCTTGCCTATTGGAGGAGTTTGGGCAGAGTTTTAGGCAGAGTATTGAGGGGTCTTCTTCAGTGGCAGTGCAGAGCATTGAGGAGCTGCGCAGAACCCGAAGGGGGTGATTTTCGGGGGTCGACCATTCCAGGAAAGCTTTCTGGGTTTTTGGAGTAGAGCCCAATTGCAGAGTTTCGACATTTTACGAGGAGGGGAGCAGCCCCAAATTATTATTTGTTTTCTAGCAGCAACAACAGCGCGACAGTTCTCCAGCAACATCCACACAAACAGGCCATTCCTCGTTATTTTGAGAGTATTTCTTCACTTTCCTTGTGCAAGTCGAAGTGCCATCTGTCTGATCACCTCTTGTACTCATTTTATTGCTCAGTATAATAAAATGGCTTAGCATTTCTCGCTGCATTTTTTTTGTATCTGCTTATATTTCCGGTTTACATTATTATATGTTGTTCCACTATTATTTTGTCATTGTTGGGTTATTATATCATTTGCACGTATTTTGGTTGGAGTTTGCTGGGGTTTGAGGAAAATTCCGGGTTAGGGATATTACACACTGGGCAGTTGCTCATAACCTCCTTGAGCCTATCAAAGGCTCGCTGCGCTGTATCTGACCAACTGAATGCCCCCTTCCTCGTCAAATCTATCAGGGGCGCAGCAAGCTGCGAGAAACCTTTGACGAACTTCCGGTAGTAAGTACAAATGCCAATGAATCCTCGAAGTTTCGTCATGTTTCTCGGCTCCAGCCATTCTCTGATGGCCCTGATCTTCTCCTCCTGGACTCTCACTCCGTCCACCCCTATGATGTGTCCCAGATACAACATCTCCGTCAACCCAAACTCACACTTGTAGAGTTTGGCATAGAACTGCTGCTCCTGTAAGATACGCAATACTGTCTCAATGTGCTAGAGATGCTCCTCCCGAGTCCTGCTGTAAATGAGAATGTCATCTGGATGTACCGTCTGCCCTGTAGTTCTTGCCTCTGATGCACGCAGCTCCACTGCCCACTCTATGTCTCCCTTTCGGAAGACTGCCTCCATCCGATGAGTCGACACAGTCTAAGGCGGATATGTGTGTTGTCCCCATATCTTCTCATGTCTCCTTGTCTTCTCATCATCCCACTCCATCTCTAGGGTCTTCCAATCCGTCGTGACCTTCCCTAGAGTGATAAGCCACTGAACACCCAGTATCATGTTGGTGTCCGGGATATCGACCATGAAAAAGTGGTCAGTCAATGTGTAGGTGCCCATCATCACTGAAAGCTCTAGAACATAACGAGCACATGTCATGGTCTGATCTCCTGGGACTAAGACTGAAAACCCATTGAAGCTCTCTGACTGAATACCTCTCCGCTCAACCATTTGTGCATCGATGAAGTTGTGGGTCGCCCCATTGTCAACCAAAACTGATACTCGCTAGTCATGTATTGTTCTTCGTACACGTAGCGTCAGATACTTGGGAACTCCTCGCAATGCTGCAAGGGCCCCTTCGGTGGGTGCAAAAGATGCACCACCTGCTGCTGGCGATGGAGGTGGCAAAGGTCCCTGTATGGCATGGCTATCTCCTGTCTTCACATCATCCTTGTCATCCTCTTCTCCATTGCTCTCGGAGAAGACCTCAATAAAATGTGCTTTGCCAGCAGCACATCTATGTCTCGGTGCCCATGAATCCTGACATGTGAAGCACAACCGCTTCTTCTTCAGCTCCCTCCTGACATTGTCCTCAATCTGTACTCGTCTTGGATTCCCCTTTGGAGGTGGAATCCTCACATCCTTCCCCTTAGATTGAAAAGGATGTCTTTGGGGGTAAGGTGTCCAGGTCCTAGGTAAGACATCCTGTAAGTCCCGGGTTTTGCTGATAGCATCCTGGAGTGTGGCTGGTCTAGTGGATCGGACTAGATCCCGAAGTGGCTATGCTAACTGGATCTAAGTTTTGGCTGAAGAAGCTCTCTTGTAAATATTTTCTGGTGCTAATAAAGAAGACTTTGGGGTCAAAATCTTGCTGGTGTTACTCTCTTCAAGTGCTATGAGCTATTTTGTTTTCTGCATATTTTAATTTTCAGCCATTAATAGCAGCTTAATGAAGAATATTGTTGAGCATAGGTATCTTGTTCACATGCTAGGGTTTGAATGGTGTTAGGGTTTCTGAAGTAATGGCAGGGATCTCTATTGCAATGGAGATCTAGTACTATTTTTTCTCTCTTTATTGATGGTTAAAGTGAGCTGTGCAGGAATATCTTGTTGAAGAAGATCAGTGGGCGTTTGGGGAAGTTCTTGGCTGAACCAGCCAACTCCCACAAGCATTTTTTGCAGGGCCCAGCTAGTCTTGATCCTGGGTTAATCATTCAGTTTGTTTATGATTTACATGAGAGACTTTCTAAGGCATTTTATTAGCAATCTGAAGTTTTCTGAAAATTATTTGATGTAACTGATCAATCTGGCTGTTGCAGAGTCACAAAACTGTAAATATTTTGCCAGGTTTAGGGTTTTCAGTTTTGTTTTATGCACATATTATTTTTGGGTAATTTTTTCATTTCAAGTTGCAGGGTTTCTGAAGATATCCGAGGGTTTATTAGTGCTGTCTGGTGTTCAGGGTTTTCAAATTTTATCTAAAAGGGAATCTGCAGCGATTTCATCTCCAGCCATCAATCCATCTCCACGTTGCTGCCCACTCAGCAATCTGTTCACTTTGCATTATATCTCATGCAGCCATATCCATCATAGCTTCTCTGTTGTGCAAGTTTTCGTTTCCTTCTTCACGCCAAACAGCAATCACCTCCACTCTTGCCCCACGTTTTCTTCTCCCACCTACGCAGCCTTCGAAATCACTTCCCCGCGTCCGACCTGCAGCATATTCACGCAAACTCCTAAACTGTCACGCAACTGTTGTTCAACCTCCCCATCGATCAGCTCCTTTGAGCTTCACTGCCATTACCAAGCACCTTTATATGCAAAACGCATCTTTCCTCGCCATCCTCCATTCCTCACGCAATCACCTGTGCATTTGGTTCATCACGCTACACTTTTTTTTGACTCCTTATGCCATTGAAACTCGTCCAGGCCTGCGGGTTTGAAGGTTAACGTGTCACAATCTTGATAGATCTCGGGTTCTGCGCATTTTTTTGTGTCAATGCGTTGGCAGTTAAGTCGTGCGTGGATTTCTAACTTCGATTCTCCTTTATCCCTGCTTTTTCCGCCGTTAGAGGGTGCAACAACAAACAAAATTTCGACTTCAAAGATACACTGTTGATTTCATACGTGGAGAGGTCGAAGGGATTGTTTTCCGCCGTCCAGCTGCAGGCAGTCTCTCCTCTCCGCGCAGTTAGAAAAGACGCGTTTTGAAGCTCGTCATCCGAACCCTCTTCTGGCCTGTGTGCTGCATCCCTCTGCCTCTATCGACCTGATACCCGCGTGAACCTGCAAAATCGTAAGCCAAAATCGATTTTTTTTATAAGCTGTGGGTTTTAGGCGTAGGTTGATTTATGTTAGCATGGTTTTAGATGAGTGTAAATATGTTTATGTTAGCGTAGGAGTGTAGATATGTTTATATTAGCATAGTTTTCTTAAAAAAAAGAAAAAAAGAAAAATCAAAATCGTGTTTTCATTTTTTATTTTGGTTTTAGTTTTATTTTGATATGTATATATGCGTAGATCGTTAGGTTTATTTAGCGTTGTTTTATTTTAAAGTTTGATTTATTTTAGTCTTATGTTATATTTTCAAAATAATTAATAATAATAAAAATAAAGCTTTAAATAGATTAGAATTTTTGATTTAGTTTTTTTGTTTAGTTTAATTTATTTTAAATTAAAATAAAAAATTCATAAAAAAAAAGTCTTTAGGTTTAGTTTAGATTTTAGATTTTCATTTTTTTTAATTTATTTTAGTTTTAGAATATATTTAATGATTTTTATTTTTTATTTTTATTTTTAGGCTTTGTTTTAAAAGTTTAAAAATTAAAATTCATAAAATCGTAAAAAATTAAAAAAAAAATCATAAAAAATATATCAAATATAAAAAGACTTAAAATTTTTCTTTTCATTTAAAAAATAGCTTTAGATTTTTCATCTAGTTTTAAAGTTTTGGTTTTTTGCCTAAAAAAGCATAAAAATATTTATCGTGGAAAGATTTTGCCAGTTAAAGTCTTAGCCTGGGTATCTCATCACGTTCTATTTTTCTTGCGGAGGCTAAAATTTTGGGATTAATGTTTATCTGGCATGCTTGAATATAATATCTGGTTAATGTGCATGGTCATATCTTTCGAAGTTTATTTTTTAGATTGCCAGATCATTGTTAAAAATATCGTGAGTTTACTGGATATCTTGCATTGTTATGATTGCTGTGAACTGCTTACATCTCTGCAACATACAGTAAATAATCACTTAAACGTCAGACCCATAAGGCACTGGTCCATCAAATTGAACAAATCCCTTTAGTGCTTTTCTCTTTCGTGTCTCCCAAACCAACTGGTTCTCAGTTGGTCATCCATTTCCTTTGAGGGTCTACCCCCCTTAGCCGCGGGAGACAGGCTTAAACGGAGAGATCGGGGATCAGAGTGACAGCCCCCGGTCTGAGCGTTGTCGTGACAGTCTGTGCGACAACAGTATGTTCATACCAATCATCTTATCACAAGTTGGTTCAAGATGTTGTTCAATCTTGTCAAAGGCTAGGATACTCCAAATGTTTCCAAACCCTAGCTAGCCATCGTTGTGAAAACTAAAGTAATCTACAACATAATATATCCAAATGCTTCCAAACCCTATTTTGGGAATCTGCCATCAACAACAAACCATAACTAGCAAAGATGGCCTAGCAAGGCATCGAACTAAGAAACTTCTAGCCACTTCAAAGGGTGAAAACAAAATATCATGAATAACAACAAGTCCACCCTTGAATACCTAGTTACATCTAGGATATTTTTTGAACTTAAACAAAAAAATCTCTAGAAGCGTAGTGATGAGCCCCAGTGTTGCAACAAGAATGTTGCAACTCCCCAGATTACCACCTTAAATTATCAACCTGGGGTTCGTACAAGTTTAAGAGGTGTTGACACTAAATGTGCAACATGCATTGTGTCTTTCTTTTGCTGATCTGATGCAACGAGATGAATGTCATGAAATCCAATCCTAAACTAATTGCAAAAATGAAAATGTTACTTCGTTTCAGAAGGAAACTTATTTACTTTTGCAGAGAGCAAATCCTAGTTAATTTTGCATAAAGGAAGGCTATTCTACTTTGCATGGATATAAATGTTGATCTTACTTGCAAAAATGTAAACATTAACCTATTTGCAGAGTGTAAATGGTACATCAAAAGGAAGCCCAGTCTATGCAATGGAAATAACAATGTTGGAAATAGAAACCATAGCTTAAGATGTATGAAACAAAATTGAATCATTCTTCAATCACTACATTCAAGAGAGAATTTGTCAATAAAGTTTATAAGGTGCTTCATAAGTAATCATCATTATGCTCTTCAAGTCATGAATCTATCTACTAACCATCACTGTAGAGGTGAATTTCAATGCAGGAGAGGAAAGGCTTAAGAGGTTTTTGGTCTTACTCAATCATGGTTTCAAAGCCTAGGGGTTGTTATTCAAGCCTAAGAAGCAAAAACCAATCTTTGGAGCAGATCTGATTAAGTTTACATGTGTTATAGAAGGTGCTATAGGAGGCCCTGTTCTGCTACAGGAGCGAGATAACTTGCTGAATGCACAAGTAAATTAAATGCAAATGAGATGTGAAAATTTTTGTTATTAATTAAGATGTCTTAGGACTCCCTTCCAAGTGGAATCACTCCAAAATACCTTTATTAACACGTGCTAAAAAATAACAGAAAATTACTACTCTAAAACCGGAAATTCAAGAACTAGTGAGGTAGCTAACCTACCAAATGCCTAACCTACTCAAGTACAAATTCTATGGGTTAAATTTTGTTATTAACTTGAATGTTTTATGACCCAATACAAGTGGAATCAACTCAAATGAAGCTCACTAAGATGTTCTAAAAAATAGCAGAAAATTACTACTATTTCACTACAAGGGACTTCCATAAATTCTAGATTTGTGAACTAGTAAACCAATCCAAGTAGCTCAGTGATGAATATGACTTTTCAAAGTTGTTCTAAGGATGCATTGTGCTTGTGACTCTGCAAATAAACCTGCAAAACAATTCACTTCAATCATTTAACCAATATGACCTACAACAAAAGAAACATGAATAGTAAATGCAGAAATAAGAGATGCAAGTGGAAAAAACATTCAAATGAAATAAAGAAATTGTACGAGAGGGCTTTGAGGCTCCTAGGATAGCCAAGCCCAAGGATACTCAGAGTCCTATGAAGAAAACCAATTTTAAGTGCTAAAAATGACACCAAACTTAATTATTTGAATCAATCCAACAAGTACATCCCTGCTAGAAATGAAAGCAAAGCTGTTAAATAACAAGTTTTCCCACAATAAGCATTTTCTTTAAAAGGAGACAACTTTCCCCTAAAAAATACCTCAAATAGTGGATTTGGTTCTCAACACTAAGAATCTTCATTAAATGATAGGGAACACATTCCTAGATTTTCTCAAACAGTGGAGTTCTAGAATTTGTCAATAATTTCATGATATTTAGTTCATTTATTATCCAATCTTGGTCCATCCTATAATAGGGAGAAATTCCCTATATTATCTCATTCAAAATTTACTCCACATTCTCTTAATATTCTGCAAAAGTAAATAATATTAAGTACATAATATGCAATTATCTCTAAACCTTTCTAAAAACATATTAAAGCGAAAAGAACATCAAGTGTAGAAGGAGAGATTTAAAATAGCCTTTATGTTCCTAGGAAAGGTTAGATGGGCCTTAATTTGTGTCTAATTTGGAGGCCCATCACATAGTGCTCCAGGTATTTGGTAAAGATTTTTTGCCACAAATTCTAGCTCCCTCCCTATATTGTAAAACCATGTATGTACAAAACTTAGGCCGGTGAGCTGGATGATATTAATTAGGCTAGTGAGTCAAGGCTTAGTTTTTGGGGTGGTGTGCATGTGTGTATATATTTTGGGGATAGTGTGCCTATGTATATATGCTTTTATATGCTATGAGGTTAGAAATCCTAATGTTGTCAATGTGTTTGAATTATGCATATTAATAAACACATAATGGTTGTAGAGCGAATTCGACGAATAAGTATGGGGGGCCAAGACTCCATGGGAATATAAAAGGGGCTGATATGATTCCATTTTGATTAAAAAGAGCAATCAAATATAACCAAAGTCAATTAGGTGAATTTGGGGGTGCAAAGAGTCAGAAAAAGGTCATGCACATAAAAGAATGACGTAGGAATTGTGAAGGGTTAACCAGTTTGCCAGGGAATGAGTCAACAACATTGGATAGCCACAAGACACTGAGAAAACCTCTTTTCGGTTGAGCAAGATGCCCCTGAAGGTGGTGGCATAGCTTGAGGGATCACAAGTGCAGAGAAGGGTATGCATTCTTGGGTGCAAGTTGACGGGTGGCGTGAGCCTCTAAGTTGGAGGCTGCTAGGATTTGGCACCTTGGTCAGTTAGTGGTACTAGATGTGTGCATGGATTCGGCCGAGTTATTACCCCACAGAGTCGAAGCCCCATCTTGGCGATGACCCATTGTTGAAGGAAAAAGAAAAACGTGGTCTATGGTTGCAAGGAATGTCGAAGTTCTACAGTCAGTTGGAAGCTTAACAGATAAGTGCCACTATAACTTTCATTTCATTTATTTTGTGATTCCTTATCTACCCTTTACTATGGTATGTATGCACTTTAATTATTCCACATGCATTTTAATTATTCTCTTTAAAAATTAAACATCTAGGCATTCACATTAAAATGAATTTAGACATGTATATCACAATGCTCAAAACGAGAAAAAAAGGAAAATAACCAGGTCACACTATTTAACAATAATAGGCATAGAAATATGCCGTCAGCATGTTGTTTGGATGCATCACTGAAGCTAATAATTAAGGGGAATGCCGGAATTTCATATTTGGTTCCCTAAGGTAATCTTAAAGGGGAATGTTGGAAATCTTAAGGTTGATGTTGGTTAGATGGTTGCTCTGCCTAACATATGATCGTAATGGAGATATGCTAACTTGTCTCTTTCACTTTTTCAGTTTCCTTTATTGTAGCACAGTTTACTATTTTTGGCAGTTTTTTGGGTCTTGAGCTTCCGAATACATTTTGAGGTCTTAAACGACATTTTTAGGGAAAATGGAGGCATTGGAAAAGTCTCAAATTGGCTAGCCTATTTCGAAACGAGGTATTATAATAGCGAAACAGAGATTGTATGCCAAAGTTACGACCACAGGTAGTTGATGTACCAATTTACCCAAACGGGGCCCACAGTTTTGGCGCTTCATCTCCTAGGGTTAGGTTTTTGGATGTTTAGGGTTTTCCATTGTTTCTCAATAATAAATAGGCCTTTGAGCGTCATTGTAACATAGTTTAGAGGCATGTAGCTACTACGTCTCAACTCAGAGATAAGCTACCATCGCCCGAGTTAGTTCACTTTTATTTCTATATGTAAACATATTTCAGTTCTTTGATATTAATGAAATGAAGTTTTATTTCTGCAACATCTCTATATATAAGGGTATTTTTGTATTTTGTTGCATTCCTGCATAAGTCTGGATCAGTGGTATCAGAGCGGTCTTCTCTTTCTCTTTTTTTCTTTGCATGTCCCCAGCAAGGTCAGGGTATAAGGAGTTAGGGCTTGATCTGGTCGAACATTTGGAAGACCATCCTTACAAAACCCGATGGCCTCCCATGGTGGAAGAAAAGAAAAACGAGGGGGCAGGATATCCTTTCAATATTGCTTCAGGAAGCCCTCGAATGACGAACCAACGTGATGATGGTTAACTTTGCCTAGATCCTTCGACCACTACCCATAGGCGACACATTTTCATTAAACAACCACTTTGGAGGTGCCACTCCTTTTAAGGTACAAGTTAACTTTGATATTCCTATATTTGAGGGCCAGATAGATGCAAACGCTGAAGATAATTGGTTAAATTTGTTGGAAGGGTATTTTTCAATCATGACTTTTCCAATCGGGAAAAAATTACTTTTGAACTTCTCAAAGCGGCCTCACACGTTAAGGACTGGTGGGAAACCTACTGTGAGCAAAAGGTTGAGAGGGAATCCTCACTATTTTTAGCTGCACCCACTTGGAATTCTTTCTGAGACGCCTCAAGGAACAATATTACCCTGTCAGGAGCTATGAAGATAAATACATAAAGTGCACCATGATACGACAAGGAAGGGACCAAGATGTGCCAGAGTTTACAAATGTTTTCCATACCCTTGGATGAAGCTGGGTATGAAGAATTCTAAGCGACGTTTGGTACTCAAGTACCGCAGCTGTTTACACAAGTACATCCAGGACGAGATGGAGTTCCTAGACATCTCCTCACTTGGCACTACATATTGATACGCTGTCAATATTGAGAAGAAGTTTAAACAGAAGAAGCGAGATTTTGGATCTGCAAATCTGAAGCAAGGAAAAGATGCCCCCAAACCACAGAGCAAAGGACAAAGCCAAGGCGGGGCGACCAAGGACAACCCGTCGAAGCCACAAGCAAAAAACAACACCATGAAGACAAAGAAGGACATTGGAAATTGGTGTGAATTCCATAAGAGCTCCACTCACAACACGAGTGAGTGCTGAGCCTAGAAGTCATTGGTGCCCGAGCTAAAGGCTTCCAAATCAGACACATGTTCCGACTCTGAGTCGGAACCTGACAAGGCGAACGACAAAGGGAAGCAAATCACTGATGCAGAGCCTAGTGCCACTGTGGCCACCACTAAGATCCAGAAGAATGAGCCGGAAGATCCAGAGGGGGGGGAACGCCTCTTCCACTCACAAAAGTGGGTGAAGGGTTCTCTGCAGCAATTCATTATCAATAGCGGGAGCCAAAAGAACCTAATTTCAACAGAGGTCATGAAGCGGCTGGGCCTACTGACTACAACACATCCGCAATTGTGCACCATCCGGTAGCTTCACCAAGGACAAGATATCCACGTCATCCAGCAATGCCCCCTTCCCTACAACATCAAGCCCTTCACGAATGAGGTACTATGTGGCGTTGCTCCTGTTGAAGTTTGTGATGTATTATTAGGACAACCATACTTGTGGAAGCGACATGTTGTATATGAGTCTAGACCTCGCTCCGTGATTATTACTTTGAGCGATAAGTTGTATAGGATACCGAAAGTAGCTTCGGGTACCTCCATCTCTTTGGTCACTGCAAAGCAATGCAGTAAGATCATTTCCCAAACCAGTTATTTTTTTCCTTATGATTCGCCCTCAAGGAAAGAAGGTTGTGGCCACGGCTTCCAGACAGGGCTCCTCCGCACAACAACAACAGATGGACAAAGTCGTAGAGGAGTGCAGGGACATTTTCGCCTCACCTACAGGGATACCTCTCCACTGTTAAGTCAAGCACTCCACCGATCTGACCCTGGGCGCGTTGCTACCCAATGGACTGATCTATTGACGTTCTGTTCTAGAGAACAATGAGATCAAGATACAGATTCAAGAGTTGTTGCAAAAAGGGCACATTAGGACAAGCTCATCACCCTGTGGGAGACCGATTGTATTGGTACAAAAAGACGAGACCTAGAGACTCTGTATTGACTATTGGGTGTTGAACAAGATCACTGTTCACAATAGGTACCCAATCCCACGGATTGATGACCTTATCAATCAGCTCAAGGGGGGAAAATATTTCAGCAATATTGACTTGAAGTCTGGTTATCACCAAGTGCCTATTGAACCCTTTGATGTGTGGAAGACTGCCTTCAAATCCAAGGAGGGCCTTTTCGAATGGTTGGTCATTCCTTTCAGGTTGATGAATTCCCCCGCAACCTTCATGAGACTGATGGACAACATCTTGTGAACCTTCACCAATGCATTCGTGGTGGGGTATTTAGATGTCATCTTGATTTTCAGCCAAAGTTGGGAAGAGAAGCTCCACCATATTCGATAGGTCCTTCAAACCCTGCGAAAACACAAGCTATGTGCCAATTTGGAGAAATGCACTTTTGGCATGACCAAGGTTCAATATCTGGGGTACATCATTGATGAGAAGGGTGTGCATGTGGACCTAGCCAAGATACAAGTCATCCGGGATTGGCCAGCCCCAACCACTCTCACAGAGCTCCGCTGCTTTCTGAGTCTTGCCAATTTGTATCGCAGGTTCATGTAGGGGTTCTCTCATATCACTTGGCCTTTAAGTCAAGTCACCAAGGGTGGAGCGAAAGAAAATTTATTTTGGTCTGAATCCCAAAAGAAGGCATTTGCCGAGTTAAAGCATCGCCTCTGCTTTTCACCGATGTTCACATTACCAGACATGTAGTAACCATTTAAGAATGAGACAGATGTCTCCGACTATGTTATTAGTGTGGTCCTACTCAGCGGGGGCATTCAGTGGCATATCACAGTGAGACTCTCTCGACACAGTTTGAAAGTATCCCTCCTATGACAAAGAGATGTATCCCATTATGTAGGCTTGTCGACAATGGAAGCATTACATTCTGGAGAAGGAGACAGTCATCCACACAGACCACCGACCTCTATAGTTCATACAAACACAAGGGAAGTTGCAGAATGATCGCCATCAGAAATGGTCCACATACCTGCAACAGTTCCATTTGAACATTAAGTAGAGGAAGGGAAGCACCAACAATGTTGCATAAAGCCTCAGCCGACCACCGGTCATGGCGCTGATCACGTGCTCGACTCTTGTTGCCACGAGATTGCAGGGTGGCCACATCTTTACAAGAGCGATCTAGAATTCGACAACACATACTAGACACTCTTGGAAGTTAACCAAGTTTTAAATTTTCACCTTTAGGATGCATTATTATGCGACTTGGGACACACGTGTTCCTTCAAGTGAGTGTGCCAAGATGATTTGGGAGGCGCACTACAGTTGGGTCATTGGACGTTTTGGGGTAGAGAAAACAGTGGTAGCACTGCAAAAGTATTTTTATTGGCCAAATCTTCGACAGGATGTTGGGAAGTACATCAGATCCTGCACTGCCTGCGCCATTGCCAAATCGGCCATCAAGAAGCAAGGCCTATATACTCCTCTGCCTAATCCTGGTTGACCTTGGGAATCCATCTCCATGGATTACATGTCGGGCCTTCCTTCTACTAAGCATGGAAACGATTGTGTTTTCGTAGTCGTCGACAAATTCTCTAAGATGGCCATTATGGCGACCTGAAATAAGAGTATCACCACAGAAGCCACTGCTAAGCTCTTCTTTTAACGAGTGTGGGTACATTTTGGAATCCCAAAGTCCATTATCTCATATCGCGACAGTAGGTTCCTAAGTACATTTTGATCAAGTGTCTGGTTGATGTTGGATATCAAGCTCACAAAGTCCATGGCTTTCCACCCCCAAACTGATGGCCAAACAGAGGTCGTCAACAAAATGTTCGTACACATTTTGCATATCTACAACTCGAAGCATCCACGCATATGGGATGAAAGCCTCCCCTATATCCAGCACAGCTACAACAGAGCTCTCCATAGCTCAACTGGCCACAACCCGTTTAAGGTGGGGTTGGGATTCCAGCCACTATGTCACATTGATGTGGCCATACCATTTGCAGCTACTCAAGCAGATTCGACTCATGTCTAGTCTGAAGCTGACAGGGCTAACAACTTCATTGAGCACATTCAGCACATCTTCCAGTAGGTCCATGACATATTGGACAAAGCCAATGCTAAGAACAAGTAACGTCATGATCAGCATCAGGTGCCACACAAGTTCCAGGTGGGCAACAAAGTTTGTTTACATTTGCAGAAGGAGTGCCTCGTTGGGCCCCACCACAAAATTCGCCCACTTTGATATGGGCCTTACACCATCACTAAGGTTGTAGGGGACAATGCTTTCGAGCTTAGAATCCCACCATTCTTTGGCCTGCACCCAGTGTTCAATGTCGACCTCCTTCGACCATACTTTCCACCATTACTGGACACATCAGACATTGCAGAACATCTCACACCAACAGAGTTAAACGTAGACTACATGGAACAAGCCACAACGGATTAGATCATGGACACACAGATCAAGAACACTTGCCAGCAGAAGATCCAACTATATCGGGTTATCAAAGCTGGCCAACTCTTGCACCAAGGAAAGTGGCTCACCAGGGACCAAGTTCAACAAAAGTTTCCCCATCTCATGGAGGCACTTAACGCAATCGGGACCATTACTTCCTAAGGGGGGAGGACTGATTCAGGTGGATATTGGTGGCTACGTGCCTATCCCACTTGGACCCCCAACACTGTCCCTTTCAGTTTGAGCATTTTCCTTAATTATTGCACAGTTTAGTATTTTTGGCAATTTTTCGGGTCCTGAATTTCCAAAGCCATTTTGAGGCCCTCAACGACGATTATAGGAAAACAGAGAGATCAGAAAAGTCCCAAACTAGCTAGCTTGTTTGTTTTTGGCCTTCTCTATGCTAGGGAAACATTCCCAAGAAATGATAATATATTAGATGGCGTGTTAGGACTTATACATTCAAATATTTGTGGCTCAATGTCCACTAGAGCTCTCACTGGTGCTGAATACTTCATCACCTATATTGACGACCATTCCAAGAAAACCTAGATCTACTTCTTAAAAGACCAAGGATGAGGTCTTAGATTCTTCGGCGGAGTTTAAGGCTCTCGTGGAGAATGCAACAGGGAAGAAGATCGAGGTGTTTCACTTTGATAATGGTGGAGAGTATATTGAAAAATAGTTCACATAGTTTTATGCGAAGGAAGGCATCAGAAGAGAGTGGAAAACTCTATATTATCCACAACATAATGGGGTAGGGGGGCAGAAAAACAAAACCATAGTTGGGGCTGCAAAAGTAATGTTATATGACCAGGATTTGCCCAAGTTTCTATAGGTAGAGGCACGTAACACGACTATGTATATTCAAAACAGGACTCCTCATAGAGCATTGGGGAATAAAACCCCAAAAGAGGTTTTCACAAGGAAGAAGCCATAGGTTAGTTACTTTAGAATCTTTGGCAGTGTTTCTTATTGCCATGTGCCAGATGAGAAGTGCACCAAATTGGATCAGACTGCAAAGAAGGGGCTTCTCATTGGGTATAGTGAGACCTCCAAGGCACACAAGATCTACATTCCTAGCAATCAGAAGATTATAGTGAGATGGGTTGTAAAGTTCATGGAAGATCGAGATTTCAAGAGATCTCGTGAGATGCTTGCAGGTGATTAGAATCAGCTTGCTAAATCTCCATTGGTCTAGCAACAAGGGCAGCTACAGGGGTAGCCAGTGGGAATCCAGTACTAGTATTTCCTCAGGAGCAGGGAATCTAGTGAAATCTCAGGAGATGGAGCAACAAAGGCAGGATGAGAAGGAGCTGGTTGAACCTCCCACTACTAGTGGTCAAGCCAACAGAGAGGTATGTTAGACATTGAGAGATGCAAAGTAGTTTATTGGCGCTCTTAGGACGAACAAGAGAGAGCGTGGACAACGTGGAAAATTTCAAGCATCCGTAGTTTAGGCTACGGAACCTTCCAGCTTTCAGGAAGCCGCACAACATCAGGTGTGGGTTGATGCCATGGTAGAAGAATACATCTCTATCATGACGAATGATGTTTGGGAGGTGGTGCTGAGGCTTGACGACGAGTCAGTTGCAGGTTGTCGATTGATATACAAGATCAAGTATGTTGCAGATGGTAGCATGGAGAAGTACAAGGCTAGGTTCGTGGCAAAGGGGTATATGCACAGAAAGAACAAATAGATTATGAGGAGACTATCGCCCTAGTTTCCAGATACACCTCTATTCAGTTAGTTATATCCCTAGTAGCTCAGATGGGATGGGAGATTCACCAGATGGATGTCAACATAACATTCTTGAACGGGGTGATAGAGGATGAGGTGTACATAGAATAGCCTAAAGGATTCGAGATTCATGAGAGGCACACTCATGTGTACAAACTGAAGAAAGATCTATACAAGCTCAAGCAGGCTCCCAAGGCGTGGTATGGTCATATTGACAGCTACTTGCAACAGATGGGATTCGTCAAGAGTGACACAGATCCAAACCTCTACTATTTGATGGTAGAGAATGAGCCACTCATCCTAGGATTGTATGTGAATGATCTCTTCTTGACAGGATTATTAGGGCTCATAGAAGACTGCAAGAGGAACCTGGAAGCGAAGTTTGATATGAAGGATTTGGAGTTGATGAACTATTTGCTAGGATTAGAAGTGTGGCAGAAGGACAGGGAGATCTACCTTCAGTAAGAAAGATATGCTACAGATATTCCGAAAAGGTTTATAATGCAGGATTGTATACCCACGATCACCAACTAGAAGAATATAGATGCATCATATGACAAGGATGTCGAGCCCTCCTTGTATAGACAACTTATCAGTTCTCTCATGTATATGCTCAACGCTAGATATCTGCTTCGCATTCAATACCCTCATTCAGTTTCTGGTAGAATCGAAGAGTGTACATTAAGCAGCAGTGAGGCATATTGTGAGGTATGTGCGCGGCAGAATCGAGTATGGGTTAAGATATACCCGAGGGGATGATGTCAGACTCTATGGGTTCACAAATTAAAATTGGGTAGGCAGTTTAGTGGACAGGAAAAGTACCTTTGGGTACTACTTTAGTGTTGGATCAGGGATGGTTTCTTGGTGTAGCAGGAAGCAGAAGTCAGTAGCATTGAGCTCTGCATAAGCAAAGTATATGGTAGCAAGCATAGCTACGTGCGGAGCTATATGGTTTCAGAAGCTGTTGGTAAGCTTGTTCAGGCAGAGGATCGAGGCGATAAGTGCTTACTGTGATAATCAGAGTTGCATCAAGCTCTCTGAGAATCTAGTGTTTCATGACAGGTTGAAACACATAGATACTCGGTGTCATTTCATCAGAGATTGTGTGTAGTGCAGAGCAGTCCAACTACAGTATGGTCCCATAGAAGAGCAAGTTGCACATATAATCATGAAAGCTCTAGGGAGAGCTAAGTTCGTCTATTTGACAGAAAAATTGGGTATGTTGGAGAACCCATTTCAGTAGCAGGGACAAATTATTTTGGATGCTTCTCAGTTGCAGCTGTTGCAGTTGCGACAACAACAGATTAGAGGGAGTTGCAATGCAGATGCAAAGTTGGTAGTAGTATGGCAGTGTCAACAGCAGCACAGACGTAGCATTAGAGTTGCGCAGTGGTTGGTGGGCAGTGGCATCGAGTCACAGTGGCCAGAAATCAGCAACATGAAAGAGGGGTGATATAGGGACAAGGTGTTGTAGCAACAGTGGTGCAACATTGGAACACCTTCCTTGCTAAGAGGGAGTGTTAGTTTTTGTAGCATCAGAGGTGTTCTAGTCTCAAATCTTCGTTGAGAGGCTAAAACATATGAGATCTCCAAATCAGAAATCGTTTCTAGAAATTCCACTTAGAAGTGTCTCAATTAGATTGTTAGCCGATTTATAAATATTTCTCAAGTCTAAGGGAATATGGTTAATTGATGAGTATTAATTGAGATAAGGTGAGAATTCTCTAGAAAATCACATGGATTGACGGGGAATTAATATGGGTCCTTGATTAAGTTTTAATATTGCTTGTTGGTGCTCCAACAAAAGATTATAAGAAGAATTCGATGGGTAGATCTAGAATACACCAGTGTAGATAACTCAGTTGCCCATGCAGTTAAATTTTCTTAGTAGCAGAGATTCAACAGGGAAGATTGAGTTAGAGGGTGAGTAGCAAGTGGCAAGAGGAGATTAGAAACATATCCAGAGGAATTCTTCCAGTTCCTGAAGAGGCAGTGAGAGGGAGTGCAAATTTCCCAGAGGGTCTGCGCAAGGATTGTGCAGGCACAACAGTAGTCAGTTCGATCTAGCTAGAAGAGCTAGTGATTCATCGTTGGAAGGCCAAGATTTTGGTCAAACAAGGCAATGAGTCAGTTCTAGAGCCATTCAGAGAAAGAGTTATTACTTTTTGCAGCACCAGACATTTTCTAGACACGAAATTTGGTGGAAAGGCTAGAATAAATGAGATCTCCATAATCCAAAATTCATTTATGGAAATTCCACCTAGAGATGACTTAATTAGATTATTAACCTATTTTTTAATGTTTCATAAGTCTAAACTTAGTAAAACTAGTTAATTAATCCAAATTAATTAAGTCAAGGTGAGAATTCTCTAGAAACTCACACAAAGCGACTTCAAGATAACCCTAGCCCTCGATTAAGATTTAATCTTGACCATCGGAGTCCCAACAGAGAATTATAAGAAGTAAATGGGCACATGGAGAAGACACACCAATAGTTCGATTTCCTTAGCAAATCGATTTTCAGAGAGCAACAATAGTTGCCAAAGAGCCAAAGATCGAAGCATAGATAGTGAGGGGCAGAGATAGTGAGACGGAGGAAGTTTTCCATATCCGACGAGTGCATTGTGGAGAGGCGGAAAGAACCACAGTGAATCAATTTAGATTTAGCTGGAGGAAGGGTCATTTTAGGTGCTAATGGCCGGAAGAATTTCTAGAGAGCCAAGCCAAAGGATTCTAGACCAGTGGTATTCAGTCAGAAGCATATCAGAGGTAGTCCCTAGACCAACGTATTTCAGGCCTGTGTAGAGGTTGACGTAGGGCCCTTGCAGAGGCAATTGGGAAGCCATTTTGATTCGCTTGATTGAGCCGAGATTGCCTATGGGGGTCGGAAAAATTTCTCACAATATTTTTCTTTGTTTAGATTGCCAGTTGGGCATTCATAGATTGTTCTCATATTTCATTGCTACTTAATAATAAAACCTTCAGTTGCTGCACTGATTTTCCCACATTGGGTTTTTCTAGGGACATTTGTCCAAAAATAACGGTGTGATTTGTATTGTGTGTGTGTGCTAGTATTTTCTCAGTTTCTAACATTATTATTTCTGTAGTTTTATTTGTGAAGGTTTCAATGTGATTTATTCAGTATTTTTCATAGTAAAGAAATTGTTAAATTAATTAACAATTAGAAGAATAATTTTCAGTTGCTGCAATAGGATTTCGGTATTGAAATTTTCACACAGTATCAAAGCGTAAGTGATCAACCGGGAAGCTTAAGAGAAAAGGTGAGAATTTTTTGTTCAGTGGGAGCAGCGGGCTAAAATTCTCAGAGGCAGTGCAGTGCTCAGACAAGCAAGCCAAAATTGCTGGGGCATAAATTTGTTTCTCAATTGTAGGGTTGAAAAAAAATAGAGTTGCCTGGGATTAGTGATTCTAGCCTTCAGAAGGAGCATCAAAAACTCAGTTTTTTGCTGAAGCAAGTTTCTAGTTGGGCGGAGAGGGTTCTGCAGCAACAAACCCAACTTCGGGTGGAAGAGAAAAGCACACACAGCAGAGGGAAAATTTCTCTCAGGGAACTTTGAGTCTCAGAAGTTTGATTTTTCCAGGCCGATTAGTAGTAGCAATTAGCAGATCTGCGCATTCTAGAAGGGAGAGCAAGTAGCAGAGCGGTAGCCAAACAGAAGGAAAGAGGGGGTTTTCCAAATGCGCATCAACATAATGAGTATAGGAAGGAGATGGCAAGGGAAAAACAATTGATCTTGGATGGAGTCACGGATGATGCATCAAAGTTGCATAGTGGTTGGTGGGCAATGGCAGGCAGTCATAGTGGCCAGACATTAGTAGCGTGACAAGAGATGATACAGAGATAGAGTGTTGTCGCAAGGTATTCAGTAATCGAACACAGTCCTTGCTAAGAGGGATTATTAGTTTTTGTAGCATCAAATGTGTTCTAGCCACGAAATTTGGTGGAGAGGCTAAAATACATGAGATCTCCATAACCCATAAATCTTTTATGGAAATTCCACCTAGAGATGACTTAATTAGATTATTAACCTAATTTTTTAATATTTCCTAAGTCTAAACTTAGGAAAACTAGTTAATTAATCATAATTAATTAAGTCAAGGTTAGAATTCTCTAGAAAATCACACAGATCAGCTTAAAGATGATCCTAGCCGTTGATTAAGATTTAATCTTGGTCGTTGGAGTCCCAACAGAGGATTATAAGAAGTCGATGGGCAATTGAAGAAGATACACCAACAATTCGATTTCCTTGGTAGATCGATTTCCAGAGAGCAACAATAGTTGTTGGAGAGCCAGAGATCGAAGCAGAGATAGTGAGGGGTAGAGAAAGTGAGTTAGAGGGAGTTTTTCATATTCGGCAAGTGCATTGCCGAGAGGCAAAAAGAGCCATGGTGAGGCTAATGTAGGCGCTACACAAAAGCTTTTAGAGGGCATTTCGATATAGCTAGAGGGTTCATTTTAGGGGCTAGTCACTGGAAGAATTCCATAGAGCTAAGCCATAGCATTCTAGACTAGTGGCAGTCAGTCAGAAGAAGATTAGAGGAAGTTCCTAGACCAGTGTATTTCAGGTCTACGTAGAGGTTGAGGTAGGGCCCACGCAGAGGCAGTTGGGAAGCTAGTTTAATGGTTTGATTAGGGTGAGAAAAATTTCGCACAATAATTCAGCCAATATTTTTCTTTGTTTGAATTGTTGCTTGGGCACCCATAGATTGTACTCAGATTTCACTGTTGCTTGATAATAAAACCCTCAGTTGCTGCATTAATTTTCCCACATTGGGCTTTTCCGGAGATATTTATCCAAAAATAACAGTGTCATTTGTATGTGTGTGTGCTATTATGTTCTCAGTTTCTAGCACTATTATTTCCGTAGTTTTATTTGTGAAGGTTGTAGTGTGATTTATTCAATATTTGCCACAGAAAATAAATTGTTAAATTAATTGACAATTAGAAGTATAATTTCTGGTTGCTGCAATAGAATTTTATTATTGAAATTTTCACAAGAGCTAAGGGTTTCAGATATTTTTGGAGACAGCGGCAGTAGAATCTATGCAAGAGTTGACACAGAAGGGATTGTGTGCGGCTAGGGAGGCAGAATTTTTATGGTGAAAATTGTAGAATTAATTATGTGTAGTAGCAAATAATTGTGTAATTAAAATCACAATTAGGAGAAAAATTTCCAGTTATTGCAATAGATTAAATTTTCACAGCTTGCAAAAGGAATAAAAATATGTCAGTACCACAAAAAGAGAAAAATAAAGAAATGAGCAGCAAGGCAATTAGAAAATCAAAAACAATCAACCTTGGGCTTCTTACCTTCTGTGAAAACTGCACAAGAAGGACCAAGGCCATGTCAATCCATCACTTTCATCCATTTCTTAACCATCCACAACCTTCACCGACCATTCCCAAGCCTTTCCCATTCATTTTTCTCATTGTCTTGAGTTGCTACAAGAAAGTTCTGTGCTGCTACAAAATTGTAAGATAACACAGGGAAAAAAATGTTTTTCCCATATCTTGAAAATTGTGCATCCATTGGCTGTGTTGTTTCCTGGGGAGATGCATAAGGATGATGGTAACATGCTCAAGGAATTTTAGCAAATTCTAGTGCATATTTTTTGAGAAATTGACCGTCATCAACTACAACCATTTTTAATTTTTCTCGAGATTCGTGCATCCATTGGCCAAGATGCTTTATGGGGAGATGCATAAGGATGATATGAACATGGTAAAAAATCAGTTGAGTCCAACTTACCGTTTGAGAGATAATGATTAAACAAGTTTGCAACAGGATTGTCTTGCAGTGCTACAAGATTGACCAGATTGCTATAGGACTGTGGTCGACATAGAGAGAGTGGTCAAATATTATGTTTTCCTTCGGGAAATGAAAAAATAAGTCTACCACACCTCCATCATCCATCCTCCACACCATTTAGTCACTTCTCCATCCAAAAATTCAACTTTGTCCATGAAACAACCCATTTTCACCCATTCTTCCACAATTTTCACCACCATCAAAGTTTCTGGTCCCTATGCATGAGATCACCATGAATTATCAGAGCTTCTGAATGCATTTCATGAATATTATTGTGGTCTTGGAGGGGTCTATGTGACTGTTACAGGAAGGAATCCAATCATGTAACAACTTGCACAAACCCTACAAAACCATAGTTGGATGCACTTGACCACACTAGAATGAATACTTAGCCATCTTGAAACATTGAAGGACCATCTTTGTGATCTTGGGTATCCACACAACTCTTGTGGAGCTGCTAAAGGGTCACTGTTCATCTCCAATAGTCGCAGATCGATCCACCATTTGAAGAACCTGCATCAACATACTTCACTTAATCAGGCACCTATCAGAAACATCTACAAAACTACTTTGTTTAAAAGGACCAAATCATGTAGCAACAAGCATAAGAAGATGTAACCTCAAGAAGCCAACAACATGCAAACATCAAGTGATCAACGTCAGAACCACCAAAGGCATCTCCAACAATCATATCAGAAGCCTCATTATCACTTGCAAAAACACATCAAGGGTAGAGCCCAGGTATGCAATACTCAAAACCTCTCCTACAAACTTATTTTAGCACAAAAAGATGTTACAAGTGTATGACGAAAAAGTTTTTTTATGCAAAATTAGTAGCAGAGAAACCTTGGCCTTATCTAGTAGTTAACTTCAATTTTCCACCAGGACGTCCACATATGTGGGAGAGGAACAAGACAAAAGTGAAAAATACTTGAGAAATAGGGTTGTTGTCATTTAGTCATTATAGAGGGCAAGGAATGCGAAGAGGTAGGTAGGGCCATCTCAGTTAACTTAAAGCACTCTGAGTTTATTTGGCATGTAATGAAAAAACAGAAAACAATGAAAAAAAAAAGAAAAACAAAAGAATAAAAAGCTGGAGCCACCACCTCTTGGCATGCAAAGGTTAGTTTCTATAGGATTCGGGTTGGGTGCTATATGATCAGAACAAGCTTCCACAAGATCATAACATGCTACTACAAGATTGAGATAGTCTACCACAAGAAACTAACATATTGCTATGGGAAGGCGAATTTCGCCCAGAATAACCACTAGAGCCTTGAGAAGCAAGGAAATATTAAAAGGAGATTTTAGTAAAAATTCCTTCTCTCCAACATTTGGCATAAGCATTCCAAAAAAACCTTAGTCATCGAGAAAAGGTGCTCTGCAAATTTACAGTTTGGATTCTAGTAAGAAAAAACAGTTAGATTGGCTGAGCATTTGCTTAAGAATATCGGGTGTTGAATAGGGCAAGGGTGCATGTTGTATTTTTTCTTTCATCAACCTTGAAATAAGACTGTTAAAAATTTCTTCTACTACAACAACCTCCACTGCATAGGAACCTACATGGTCTGCAAAAAGTGTTATAGGAAAGTCACAGGTTTCTAGAAGAAGCTTGATAGGATAGAATTTCCCTCGAACCCTAAGGAGGAGGAAAGAGACATGAGGGAAAGAGTAAGAACAAATTTTCCCCTCCAATACCTGGCATGAAAACCCTTTAAACTCTCTGAATTCTCAAAATCATACGTTGCCACATATTTAAATCTCTGTAAGAAAGATCAATGAATTTGTCTGATTAAGGATAAAATGTCTTGGGTTGCATGTTGAATTCTCCCTTCTCCTAAGCATCATAAAAAGAACATTTATTCTACCTGTATTTCCATAAATACTATCACACAAAACTTTAGAATCCTGTAGTAGGAAAGAGAAACTCCTTGTTCCACATTGATAAAGGTTTATCGAAGTGACAAGGGGAGGAGAATCAACAGATACTTCCGAAACACTAAAACCAAGAGGGAGAATCAAAAGAATGATGGGAAATTTAGATAAACACAGATCTTACCCAACAGGAGTAGCTACATCCACATCAATATGGCACATCAAAAAAGTCATTTGAGGCATAAAAGAAGAACAATAGGGCAAGAAGATGGGTAGGTTGCTCAAAGGATGAGCAACAATTTCAGTAGAAGGGTATCATGGGCCTCCAAATTAGACACAAATTAAGGTCCATCTAACCTTAGGCACATAAAGGCTATATTAAATCTTTCCTTCTACTTTTAATAATGTTTTTTTAGCTTTAATATGTTCTTAGGAAGGTTTAAGAGATAATTGCATATTATGTGCCTAATATTATTTATTTTTCTAGAATATTTAGAGAATATTGAGTAAATTTTAATGAGATAATATAGGGACTTGCTCCCTACTACAATATGGACCAATATTGCGTAATAAATGAATAATATATTTATGGTATTATTGAACAAATTTTGGATCTCCACTGATTGAGAAAATCTAGGAATGTGTACCCTATCATTAAAAGAAGATTCCTCTTGTTGGCATCCAAATCCGTTTTTTTAGGTATTTTGGAGGGGAAAATTGCCTTCTTTCAAGGAGGATGGTTCCCCATCAATTTTTATAAGGAGCAATTCAAATTTTCCTCTAGGGACATGTATTTCTTAGTATCCTTGTGGAGAAAACTTGTTATTTAGCAGCTCTACTTTTATTTCTAGTAGATATGTACTTGGATTGACTCGAATAATGAAGTTTAGTCTCATTTTTAACTTGTAAAGCTTGGTTTTCTTCATATAGATTTAAGTATCCTTGGGCTTGGACATCCCAGGAGCCTCAGAGCCCTAATGTACAATTTTTTTATTTCGTTTGAATGCATTTTTCACTTGTGTCTGTTATTTATGCATTTATTATTCATGCTTCTTTTGTTGTAGGTTAGATTGGTTAAATAATTGAAGTGAATTATAGAGTCACAAACATGATGCATCCTTAGAACAACTATGAAAAATCATATTCATCATTGAGCTACTTGGATTGGTTTACTAGTTTACAAATCAAGAATTTTTTAAGTCTCTTGTAGCAAAACAGTAGTAATTTTCTACTAATTTTTGGGACGTTTCAATGAGATTCTTTCAAGTTGATTCAATTTGTATTAAGTCATAAAAACATTCAAGTTGATAATAAAAATTACCCCATATCATTTGCACTTGATCAGGTTATGCATTTGGTAGGTTAACTATCTCAGTGATTTTTGAATTTCTAGTTTTTGGAGTAATAATTTTCTGCTATTTTTTAGCACAAGTTGAAAAGGGTATTTTTGAGTGATTCCACTTAGGATATCCTACTTAATAGAAAAATTTACCCCATCTCATTTGTATTCGATTTTCTTGGTCATTCAGTGAGATAAATTGGAGGACAAACTACCTGGAAGATTGGGTATTTTAGTCTTTGCAAGTTTAAAAATCATAATCTTTTTGTGGTGTGTAGGTACTATTTGTAGGGTGAGCATTGTCATCCTACATTCCGCCTACTATCATCAGCCTCTTTCTCCTCACTACACAACGCCCTCGAAACTTTGCCACTGAAAGTACATTTCTAGGTCATTGAGGGACACCGTGTACATTTGTGTTTGTGCAATATGGGCCTCTAAGAGGTGCTAGGCTTGGAAAAAGCCTCATACAAGCATCATATACCTTCATCTACCCTTTTCCACCTTTATATCATTGTTTCCACCCTCAGAATGCTCATAGATCCAATCTAGTAGCAAAATAGGGCAATCCTATAACATCCTGTAGCAATCTTATAGCATTGTTGTAGCATCCTATTGCACTATGTAAACTTGGTCAGAGTTGCTCCAAAATATCGATTTCTGCCCCTTAGCCTTTAATAATGTTCCCTACGCTCTAAAACCATGATTGAGGAAGACCAAAGACCACTTAGGAATTTCATTTTTACCCCTACAATACATTCCAACAATTAAGGGTTGGTAGACAGGATCATGAATTGAATGACATGGTGATGATTTTCATGATCACTTTATGAAGTACCTAATGAAGTCTGCTACTAGGTCTAATATGTAGAATTGGTTCATGATCTTTACTTTATGCAATTAAAATAGGTTTGCTTTCCTTCTATTTTATAGGTTAAGCTTTTCATTTCAAGAATTTCCATTTCGGCAATTAGTTTATGCTTGATTGCATGATATTCACTTCATTGCATCAGATCACTGAAAGGAGGACACATTGTATGCTGCACATATAGTGCCAACCTATCTCAAGTTTATAAGAGCCATTGGTTGATAATTTAAGTGGGTAGCCTTGGGAGTTGCAACATTCTTGTTGGAATACTGGGGCTCATCACATATGCATATTAATAAGCACATAATGGCTGGAGACCGAATCTATCAAATCATAGAGCTAGCCTTCAAGGGTTCTTGTCCATCCTAGGGATTGCGTCTAACAAAGGTTGCATCTCCTTGTTTTTCACTCATAAGAACTAAGGCCTCTCCAAGATAATTAGAAAGATAGAATAAAATGGGCACCTTACATAAAATTGCATTGTCCACACTTTATATAGAGTAAGGCGATAGAGGCCAACAATAGCAAAGTGGAGTATGTCCTTATGAAAACTAAATTAATCTTCAAGATAATATATCCAAATGCTTCCAAACCCTAGTTAGGACCTCTGCCATCAACAACAAATTATAACTAGCAAAGATGGCCTAGCAAGGCATGGAACTAAGCAACGTGCAGCCACCCCAAAGGTTGAACAACAAACTAGCATGAATAACAAGAAGTCCACTCTTAATTTCCTACTTACATCATACAAGCCCGCTAGGATATTTTCTAAGCTTAAACCAAACAATCTCTAAAAACATAGTGCTCCAGTATTTGATAAGGATTTTTTGCCACAAATCCTAGCTCCTTCTCACCCAATGATATGAAACCCTAGCACATCATGTTTTCTCTACATTTTTACTGTAAAAAGCCCTAGCATCGTCCACCCTTCCATCGACACAATTATGAAATGTAACGCCCTTACTCGAACCATGTGTTGTTAATACCATGTATGTGCGAAAGGTTAGGTCGGTGAGTCGGAACATATTAATTAGGTTGATGAGTCAAGACTTAGTTTTTAGGTTGGCGTGCCCGTGTGTGTGTATATCTTTTGGGGAAAGTGTGCCCATGTGTATATGCATTTATGTGCTATGACGTTAGAAAGCCTTATGTTGTAAATGTGTTTAACTTATGCATATCAATAAACACATAACAGTTGTAGACCGAATTTGATGAAAAGAGTATGGGGGGCTAAGACTCCATGGGAATATAAAAGGGGTTGATATGATTCTATTGTCATTAAAAAGAACACTGAATGTAACCAAAGTCAATTAGGTGACTTTAGAGGATACCATGAGTCAAAAAACGGTCATGTGCATAAACGAAAGATGTGGGAATTGTGAAGAGTTAGCCAGTTATCCATGGAGTGATTCAACAACGTTGGATACCCATGATGGCAATAGGAACTGTTGGAGACGCAGTTCTAAGAACACCCCTGTCTTTCCAAGTCAGGAAGCATAGAGGTGGTGGCATAGCTCGAGGGATTGTAGGTACAGAGAAGGATGTACATTGCTTGGGTGCAGGCTAATGGGTGATGTGAGCCTGGAGGTTGGAGGATTCCAAGGTTTGATATAAGGGCCTGGAGCACAGTTGGAGACCTTGGAGAGCAACAAGAACTCCTAGAGCTGCAAGAGTTTGGGAACGTCTCTTTCCCGCTGAGAAAGATGCCCTGGAGGTCGTGGTATAGCCTGAGGGATTGCAATTGTAGGGAGGGGTGTGCAGGTTGATGTGGATACTCTATAGGTTGGATGCTGCTAGGGTTTGGCACCTTGGTCGGTTAATGGCACTAGGTGTGTACGTGGATTTGGCCAAGCTATTACGCCATGGAGTCGAAGCCCTAGCTTAGGGGTGACCCATTGTTGAAAGAAAAAGAAAAACATTGTCTATGGTTGGGAGGAACGCCGACCAGTTGGAATCTTAACAAATAAGTGCCATTGTAACTTTCATTTCATTTATGTTGTAATTCCTTACATACCCTTTTTTGTTTTATGTGTATATTTTAATTGTTGCACATGCATTTTAATTATTCTATGTAAAAATTAAACAACTAGGCATTCAGATTAAAATACATTTAGATGTGTTGATCACAATGCTCTAAACGAGAAGAAAAGGAAAATAACCAAGTGACACTGTTCAACAATAATGGGCATCGAAATTTTGCATTAGCATGTTGGTTAAAGGCATAGTCGAAGATAATAAATAAGGGGAAAAACCGTCTGTACATCAGTTACAAAGGGTCACTAGGCATATATATACCTGGATAAAGGCTAAAATGACCCAACAGTGGGCTGGGAGTGTTGCAGTTAAAGCCGACAGTGAGCCTCAGGACATTATAGGTGGTATAAGAGCTAAAGGTTACAAAACTCGAGTTGTTTGGGGGTGAAAATTCATTTAAGGAAAAGTAACAGGTTGTTAAAAAATTGTTTGACATAACTCACAAGAAGTGGAGGTGGATAATATTCTCATTTCGGGATAAGATCCAAGAGAATGACAAATGTGCAAGATCAAATTATGATTTCTATCTCAGAATTTGTGGAGCAATTGGCAAGTTTTTGGTAATAGAAAGACTGATATTCGCACAAATAGAAAATAAAAAAATGAGTATTATTGATAGAAAATTAATAAATTAATAAATGATTACATCAACGACGATGTGGCAATGTCATGTTATAGTACTATGTGCTGACTGAGTTGGTAGGTGATGAGGCAAGGTGGCAAGACTTGGTGTGACTTGGCACCATTAGGTGGATTTAAAATACTATTCCTTTCAATGCACGATGTGCACCTTGGCCTTTGATCATAGATAATGGGATCCATTGGATCCATCCAATTCCCTTTGCATCGATAAACAACTCGCAACTTTGATCCCCCACACAATTTGGAGTTTGATGGGTGATTAGGGTCGTTGATATCACTTGATTGTAGCCATTGGAACTATCATGGGTGCAAGTATATTTTACACCCCATGGAAGTTGGATTCAGATATGTGATGTTGTAGATTAGTATCGCTTGATCATAGCTATAATATCTCTCGGGGGTGAACGTCTATTTTATTCCCTATGCAAGTTCGAGCACAATGTGGATTATGGACGATTGATGAAGGGAGAGCACAACCATTAGATCTATTGTGTGAACCTTGTTGTAAACCCTTGCGCATGTTTCAACATGATGTGATTCGAACTTAAACAAGAATGCAATAGAACACAGATATAACCATAAATGTAGAGATGTAGCAAAAATAACACTTCATTTCATTAATATCAAAGCACTGAAATATTCTTACATACAATTTGGAAATAAATTAGATTGGGAGATGGTAGCTTATCTCTGAGGAGAGATGTGGCAGCTACATGCCATTGAACTGTGTGACAATGAGTCTCAAGGGCCTTTTTATTATTGAACAACAAGGGAAAACCCTAAAAAGACAAAACTCTAACCCCAAGAGATGTAACGCCAAGAGTTTGTGGGCCCTGTTGGGGTTAGTAGGTAAACCAACTTCCCGGTGTCTTAACTTGGTCATATTATCTCCATTTGGTGCATACGATACCTCGTTGGAAATATCTCTTCGAATACTACAGGATTTACTGCAGGCCCCTGCCTATAGCTACAGACCTGCTGTGGACCTAAAAAAACGATGTTTAGGGGGTCAAAACTGCTCTAGAAGTTCAGGGCCCAAAAAACTACTAATAATAGTAAATGCTGCTATAAAAAAGGAAACTAATGAAACTGACTGGAGGTCTAGGTGGAATAGGCTGGTGGCCACCAATATCCACCTAGATCATTCCTCCCCCCTGAGGAAGCAATGGTCCCCATTGTGTGCAAAGCCTCCATGAGGTGAGGAAATTTCTGTTGAACTTGGTCCTTGGTGAACCATTCGCCCTGCTGAAGGAGTTGGCATGCTTTGACAACTCAATATAGTTGGATCCTCTGTTGGCAAGTGTTCTTGATCTGTGTGTCCATGACTCGATCAGTTGTGGCTTGTTCCATGCAATCTGCGTTTAACTCTGTTGGTGTGAGTTGTTCTGCAATATTGGATGTGTCCAGTAATGGTGGAAAGTATGGTCAAAGGTGGTCCACATTGGACACTGGGTGCAGGCCAAGGAATAGTGGAATGTTGATCTCTAAGGCATTATCCCCTGCAACCTTGGTGATGGTGTGCAACCTAAGTCACATGACACGAGGACACGAGACATGGAGGACTCCTAAATACGAGTATTCAATACGAAACACAGTGACCTAGAAACAGGAAACGAGGGACACGTTTTATATATAATAAATAATATATATATATATATACACCAAAATATAGTTTTTTTATCCATATTAAATTGCAGGCTGCAGCTTATCTAATCAAATTAAAATATAATTACTTCAAAGTTCACATTATATATATATATATTAATATATATACGCACACACCAAAATAGAGTTTTTTATCCATATTAAATTGCAGGTTGCAGCTTATCTAATCAAATTAAAATATAATTACTTCAAATTTCACATTTCATGGGCTTAAGTCGAGGAAGTTGTTCCTGATGATGTTGGGCTTATACAATAGCTGTCCTCTTTTTAAAACTGTCTTTGCATGAGTATGTGGAGAATAATGATAAGAAATTGGTATAAATCTGCCTTAAATCCTAAGTATCTCTCACACTTTGGGGTAGTAAATAATTATACATTGGAAATGATTCCTCTTGCAAGTTAAATGGATTGGTTAGTCAATGAATTAATACTAGTATAGGAAAGGATTTGGAGTTTAACTAGCATGACATTTAATAGTATCATGGAATTTCAGTTTGAAACAGGGCACAACCACATCATATTTCCATATTATTACACTTTGTGATGTGGAGGAACTGTGTAAAGGATCAAAGAAATGCAAGAGTGATGTGGAAAATTAAATGTAGTGTCTAATTAGTGATGAGAACAATAGTTTGAGAGAGTAAGAAATATGATCACGTGCATTCACATAAATACTAGTTGGTTGGTTATAGAAATAAGTATACCAAATGTAAAATTAAAATAAATCACAAATATAAGAAAGAATTAAAGATCAATAGTCATATTAATGGCTCCATGCACTTGTTTATAAATATAATAGTGATTGACCTAGCTATATATCAAAACTTTTTCTTGACTTTGGATCATTCTATGCCATATGCAAACTATGATCCTCTCTCCATGCTCAATTTCTAGAATATAGCCCTAGAGGCTACCAAATTCAAATAAACTATGGTATTCACACAAGTATATCACGATATGGATGAAATTCACTCTCGATTATATTATGCTTATCAATTATTAACCTTCTACCTGTATAATAAATAAAATAGAAATGTCTACTTGTTTTGTCCGAAGAGGGTATCACATTTGCAGCAGGTGGGTGGACAGAAACTGAATGCGTTGCATCCAGTGATTGGACAAATACTGATTGTGGACAGAAACTGATTGCATTGGTGTCGGTTGTTGAACAGAAACTAATTGCGTAGTTGCTGATTCAGATATTGCAGGGGTTTGTTGAACAGAGACTAAAGGTGTTTGGCATGTGGTTGAACAGAAACTGAAGATGTTGCAGCCAGTAATTGAGCAGAAACTGAAGGTGTAGCAACTAATTCAGATGTTGGGCTTATACTCGAGGAAGTTTTTCCAGATGATATTGGGCTTATACTTGAGGAAGTTGTTCCAGATGGGCTTTAAAATACACATTTCGTGGGGTACGTATTCAACTAGAGGAAAAACGTTAGGGCAACGTTTTCGTTCAACCGAATACTCGTTTTCCAGATGAAGGACACGACGAAAACGCTAGAATATGTTTTACATTTTACAGGACACGATGAAAAACATTTTCGACGCGTTTTACGGTGTTTTCGTGTCCGACACGTTAAATATGGGACATGGGACCTTGGAGGATGTGTCCTGTGACTTAGTGTGCAACCCATATCAAAGTGGGCGAAGCTCACTGTGCGACCCATTGAGGCACTCTTTCTGCAAATGTAGCCAAATTTTGTCACCCACCTGGAACTTTTGTGGCACCCGATGCTGATCATGTCGCTACTTGTACATAGCATTGGCTCTGTCCAATATGTCATGAGCCTGCTGGGAGATGTGCTAAATGCGCTCAATGAAGCTGTTAGCCCTGTCAAATTCAGACTAGACATGAGCCGAATCTGCTTAAGTAGCAGCAAATGGTATAGCCACATCAATGGGACATAATGGCTGGAATCCCAACCCCACCTGAAAGGGGTTGTGGCCCGTTGGCTATGGAGAGCTCTATTGTAGTTGTTATGGAGACTTTCATCCCATGTGTGTGAATGCTTCGAGTTGTACATGCGCATAATGTGTATGATCATCCTGTTGACGATCTATGTTTGGGCATCAGTTTGGGGGTAAAAATTCGTGGACTTAGTGAGCTTGGTATCCAGTATCGACTAGAGACTTGACCAGAATGTACTTAGGAACCTATTGTCCCGATCTAAGATGATGGACTATGGGATCCCAAAGTGTACCCACACTCGTTCAAAGAAGAGCTTAGCAGTGGCTTCTGTTGTAATACTCTTCTTGCAGGCCGCCAGAATGGCCATCTTAGAGAATTTGTTGATGACCACAAAAACGCAGTCATCGCCATGCTTAGTAGGAGGAAGGTTCGACATGTAATGCATGGAAATGGATTCCCAAGGTCGACTAGGAGTAGGCAGAGGAGTATATAGGCCTTGCTTCTTGATGGTCGGTTTTGCAATGAGACAGATAGTGCAGTATGTAATGCACTTCCCAACATCCTATCGACGGTTTGGCCAATAAAAATATTGTTGTAGCACTACCTTTGTTTTGAAAATTTGGAACTTGCTTGCCTTCTAGGAGTGCCTGGTACGTGTTGCCCAATTCTGGATCCCTCTTGTAAAGATGCAGCCACCCCGAAGTCCCGTACCCACAATTGTTGAGCATAGTGGTCAGTGTTATGAGCGACGGTCAGCTGAGACAGTTTGCAACATTGTTGGTGCTTCCCTTCTTGTACTTAATGTTCAAATGGAATTGTTGCAGGTATGTGGACCATTCCTGATGGTGATCATTCTGCAACTTCCCTTGTGTCTTTATGAACTGCAGGGGTTGGTGTTCTGTGTTGATGACCATTTCCTTCTCCAAAATGTAATGCTTCCGTTTTCGACAAGCTTGCACAATGGAATACATATCTTTGTTGTAGGTGGGATACTTTCAGACTATGTTTGAAAGTGCCTCATTGTGATATGCCACTGGATGCCTGTACTGAGTAAGAATTGCACCAATAGCATAGTTGGAGGCACTTGTCTCAATCTTGAATGGTTGCTGAAGTCTGGTAATGTGAGCATTGGTGCAGAGCAGAGGCGATGCTTCAACTCAACAAATGCCTTCTGTTGGGATTCAGACCAAAATAACTTTGCTTTCGCTCCTCCCTTAGTGACTTGACTCAAAGGCCAAGTGATATGAGAGAACCCCAACACGAACTTGCAGTAGAAATTGGCAAGACCCAAAAAGCTGTAGAGCTCTGTTAGAGTGGTTGCGACTGGCTAATCTTGAATGAATTGTATCTTGTTGGGTCCACATGCACACCTTGCTCATCAATGATGTACCCCAAATATTGAACCTGGGCCATACCAAAAGTGCACTTCTCCAAATTGGCACACAACTTCGGTTTCCGTAGGGTTTGGAGGACCCGTTGAATATGATGGTGATGCTCTTCCCAACTCTAGCTGAAGATCGGGACATCATCCATCAGCCTCATGCAGGGTGCGGGAGCATTCGTCAACCCGAAATGCAGACCAACCATTTGAAAAGGCCCTCCTTGGATTTGAAGGCAGTCTTCCATAGTTCAGAGGGTTCGATTGGTACTTGCTGAAAATCGGGCTTCATGTCAAGCTTACTGAAATATTTGGCCCCCTTGAGCTGGTCTAAAAGGTTATCAATCTGTGGGATTGGATACCTATTCGAGACAGTGATCTTGTTCAACTCCCAATAGTCAATACAGAATCTCTACAAGTTTAAGAGGTGTCTACACTGCTACAGGGTCACTGTTCATCTCCAATAGTCGCAGATCGATCCACCATTTGAAGAACTTGCATCAACATACTTCGCTTAATCAGGCAGCTATCAGAAATATCTACAAAACTATTTTGTTTAAAAGGACCAAATCATGCAGCAACAAGCATAAGAAGATGAAACCTCAAGAAGCCAATAACATGCAAACATCAAGTGATCAACGTCAAAACCACAAAGGCAGCTCCAACAATCATATTAATAACCTCATTATCACTTGCAAAAACACATCAAGGGTAGAGCCCAGGTATGCAATACTCAAAACCTCTCCTACAGACTTATTTTAGCTCAAAAAGATGTTACAAGTGTATGAAGAAAAAGTTTTTTTATGCAAAATTAGTAGCAAAGAAACCTCGGCCTTATCTAGTAGTTAACTTCACTTTTCCACCAAGACGTCCACATATGTGGGAGAGGAACAAGACAAAAGTGAAAAATACTTGAGAAACAGGGTTGTTGTCATTTAGTCATTATAGAGGACAAGGAATGCGAAGAGGTAGGTAGCGCCATCTCAGTTAACTTAAAGCACTCTGAGTTTATTTTGCATGTAATGAAAAAAGAGAAAACAATGAAAAAAAAAGAATAAAAGAAAAATAAAAGAATAAAAAGCTAGACCCACCACCTCTTGGCATGCAAAGGTTAGTTGCTATAGGATTCGGGTTGGGTGCTATATGATCAGAACAAGCTTCCACAAGATTAGAACATAATATTACAAGATTGAGATAGTCTACCACAGGAAACTAACATATTGCTATGGGAAGGCGAATTTCGCTCAGAACAACCACTAGAGCATTGGGAAGCAAGGAAATATTCAAAGGAAATTTAAGTAAAAATTCCTTCTCTCCAACATTTGGCATAAGCATTCCAAAAAAACCTTAGTCATCGAGAGAAAGTACTCTGCAAATTTGCAGTTTGGATTCTAGTAAGAAAAAATAGTTAGATTCGTTGAGCATTTGCTTAAGAATATGGTGTGTCGAATAGGGCAAGGGTGCATGTTGTATTTTTTCTTTCATCAACCTTGAAACAAGACTGTTAAAAATTTCTTCTACTACAACAACCTCCACTGCATAGGAACCTACATGGTCTGCAAAAAGTGTTATAGGAAAGTCACAGGTTTCTAGAAGAAGCTTGATAGGATAGAATTTCCCTCAGACCCTAAGGAGGAGGAAAGAGACATGAGGGAAAGGGTAAGAACAAATTTTCCCCACCAATACCTGGCATGAAAACCCTTTAAACTCTCTGAATTCTCAAAATCATATGTTGCCACATATTTAAATCTCTGTAAGAAAGATCAGTGAATTTGTCTGATTAAGGATAAAATGTCTTGGGTTGCATGTTGAATTCTCCCTTCTCCTAAGCATCATAAAAAGAACATTTATTCTACTTGTATTTCCATAAATACTATCACACAAAACTTTAGAATCCTGTAGTAGGAAAGAGAAACTCCTTGTTCCACATTGATAAAGGTTTATCGAAGTCACAAGGGGAGGAGAATCAACAGATACTTCCGAAACACTAAAACCAAGAGGGAGAATCAAAAGAATGATGGGAAATTTAGATAAACACAGATCTTACCCAACAGGAGTAGCTACATCCACATCAATATGGCACATCAAAAAAGTCATTTGAGGCATAAAAGAAGAACAATAGGGCAAGAAGATGGGTAGGTTGCTTAGAGGATGAGCAACAATTTCAGTAGAAGGGTATCATGGGCCTCCAAATTAGACACAAATTAAGGCCCATCTAACCTTTCGTAGGCACATAAAGGCTATATTAAATCTTTCCTTCTATATTTAATAATGTTTTTTTAGTTTTAATATGTTCTTAGGAAGGTTTAAGAGATAATTGCATATTATGTGCCTAATATTATTTATTTTTCTAGAATATTTAGAGAATATTGAGTAAATTTTGGATGAGATAATATAGGGACCTGTTCCCTACTACAATATGGACCAATATTGCGTAAAAAATGAATAATATATTTATGATATTATTGAACAAATTCCGGATCTTCGCTAATTGAGAAAATCTAGGAATGTGTACCTTATCATTAAAAGAAGATTCCTCTTGTTGGTATCCAAATCCGCTTTTTTAGGTATTTTGGAGGGAAAATTGCTTTCTTTCAAGGAAGATGGTTCCCCATCAATTTTTATAAGGAGAAATTCAAATTTTCCTCTAGCGACATGTATTTCTTAGTATCCTTGTGGAGAAAACTTGTTATTTAGCAGCTCTACTTTTATTTCTAGTAGATATGTACTTGGATTGACTCGAATAATGAAGTTTAGTGCCATTTTTAACTTCTAAACCTTGGTTTCCTTCATAGGGATTTAAGTATCCTCGGGCTTGGCCTTCCTAGGAGTCTCAGAGCCTTGATGTACAATTTTTTTATTTCCTTTGAATGTCTTTTTCACTTGCATCTCTTATTTATGCATTTACTATTCATACTTCTTTTGTTGTAGGTTAGATTGGTTAAATAATGGAAGTGAATTGTTTTGCAACTATTTATAGAGTCACAAGCATGATGTATCCATGGAACAACTATGAAAAATCATATTCATCATTGAGCTACTTGGATTGGTTTACTAGTTTACAAATCAAGAATTTTGTTGAAATTTAGTACCGGAGGACAGGCGGTTCCCTAAGGCTTTGATCTTTGGCCTAGGGAAAAGTGTCCAAAAGAATTAATTTTTTTCTTAAGGTGACTTTATGATTTTCATAAAGTCAAATCTAATTTAAAAGTGACTTTAAGTGATAAAGTTACTAAAGTCTAATTTTAAAGTGACTTTAATAAAGTCAATGTAAAATTAGAAAGGAAAAGTGACTTTGGAAATAAATGACTAAGTGGGTCTTTATTAAAGTGGGGTGAATTAAAAAATAGAAAGTGAGATTTAAATGAGCATTTAATCTCAGCCCTAGATCTCAATCTATTTCAGCCATTGGATTTAGGGGTTTCCCAAAAGTCACTTAGGGTTAGATTAACAGAGGAAAATGAGGAAAAGGTCATTCATTCTTTCATGAGCAGATTGAGAGAAGGAGAGCAAGAGAGCAAGGGAGATTTCTGGACAGGGAGGAGAAGGAGACAGCAGCTTGGCACACATTCTAAGGTAGCATTTTAGCAAATCCGTACAGTTGAGTTAGCACACAAGGAAAGGCAAAATTTGGGCACGATTTTCTAGAAATCTGTACAGCAAGTGCACAGAAATCGAGGAGCAAAAATCCGTACAACAAGTGGCTATACCTTGGCACGCAAATCGAGGCAAATCCATACAGCTGTACTGCTGGTTTTTTTTTTTTTCTGCACAGAAATCGAGGAAATACGTACAGCGTATTTATGGCAGCTTGCATGCTTTTCTAGGCAGGCCGTATAGTAGCATTTAAGGCTGAAATTGGGCACAAAAATCGAGAAGGCCGTACAACATTTATTGTTGTTATGTTTTGCTGTTTGCAAGTTTTTCCAGTTGGCTACGAGGCATGGAAAACGAGATAAGTTGTAAAAGTTTGCTTGTTGATTTTTTGCGGAATATTTCTCTCACTGTAAAAAACATTTTCCAGAAATAAGGAGCTTTCGAACTGGTTTTCCACAAGAGTTGTAGGGGGTTTTTCTAGGGTCACCTTGACCAAAAATCACTGTGTTTAAATGTGTTGAATGGCTGTTTGTATGTGCTGATTTTTATTTCTACATTTTCAGCATTCTGTAAAATTTCCAGAATTTGTGTTTTCAGCAAAATTTATTTTTCAGTTGTTGAATGTATGGATATGGGAAAGGGCATTTAACTATTTTGGAGAAATAAGGTGAAACTGAAAACCGAGGTGGAAAATGAGAAATTTTTACATGGTATCAGAGCTTGAGTGCTGAAGTGCAGTTTGGACAGCAAGGAGGAAAATTACAGCCTGCTGATTTTTTCACTCAGAAAATTACAGCAAGCTGATTTTTCACAGGATGTGATTGGGATTGAGAGTGGAGGATAGGTTGGATGGGTATAACAATTACAGCGTTTGGAAGGAGAGAATGCAAAGTATCTTTGAAGAGGCAGAAGCCTAGGACATTATGGTGCATATCACACAGAACACTGTTGTTGTGCCTACTTATGCTACTCAGTTGGCTGATTATAATAAAAAAAACAACAAGGGTAAGAGACTGATTCTAGACGGAGTCAAAGACCATTGCATTCCTCATGTGAGAGGAAAGAGAAATGCCTATGAGATGTGGACAACATTGTCCAATTTTTGCCAGAGTACCAATGAGAACCGGAAAATGGTCCTGAAGGAGAAGTTGAAGACCATTAAGATGGGTAATGATAGTGCAGCTGGATATCTCACAAAGATTCCTAATGTGAGAGATGAGTTGGCAACGGTTGGAGAGGTCATTCCACCCACTGAGTTGGTGCGGATTGCAGTGAATGACCTCCCCCATTCATGTATGAACTTTGCTGATGGGGTTTGCGCACGTGAGACCCTTCCCACATGGGTAGGTTTTGGGATGTTTGCATTCAGACAGAGATCAGGAAAGGTCAGCTTGGGGCAGCCAAGCCAATTGAGCAGGATGAGGATGTAGCACTATTGGTAGGAGGCAAGAAAGGCAAAGGGAAGAAGCAGGCATCCACAAGCAATGGTGAGGGCAAAGACAAAGGTAAAGGTAAACAGGGTAACACACAAAAGGACTATTCCAAGGTGAAGTGTTGGAATTGTCAGAAGATGGGACACTATGTAGTTGTGTGTCCGAAGAAGAAGAAGAAGGGGAAGAAACAGAGCATGGCAGCTTCAACAGAGGTTGAGGACTTTGTAGATCGTTTTGACCGAGAGTTTGGGTTCACTGCGTTTGAGTCCTCTAGTGCAGGATCACCTGCCACACAGGTTCAGAGGGAGCATGCTTTTCCCTCGATTAGCGGAGCATCTTCGGGTATCTGGTATGTGGACAGTGGGGCTTCACGTCACATGACAGGAGTCGTGAGTACTTCTCAGAGCTTTCAAGAGTTGCACTGATATGGGGGTAATACTCGTTGATGACAGAGTGTTAGAGCAGTTGGTGTGGGGACCTGACATTCAGAGGGAGTCCAACCTCCTTTAAGGTGCAGATTTTCTTTATGTGCCAAGGATGAGGAAGAACCTCATATCCGTCTCAGCTTTGGAGGACAGAGGATATGAGGTACTGTTCAGGGGAGGATAGGTGTTGATGTATCCGAGGGGCACTCCAGCTGATTCAGCTAGAGTGATAGGTGTACGCTATGCAAAGGAGTACAAATTTTCATTCTAGCCCCTTTTGGCATTGATTAGTAGTACCGACAGCAGAGCTAGCAGTTCTGAGCTATGTGAGATTTGGCACCGCAGAATGGGGCATATGTATCATGGAGCCTTGAGGACCTTGCGGGAGATCACTACTGGTGTGCCAGATTTCAGAACTAATCACTTTGATACTTGCAGAGGATGTGCGATGGGCAAGTTTGCCAAATTCCCTTTTCCTAGCAGTGACAACAAAGCGACTGGGATACTTGATTTGATTCATTCCGAGTGAGCGGTCGAATGTCTCATGTTTCCTTCAGTGGATATGAGTAATATGTTTTATTCATTGATGATCATTCCAGGAGGACTTGGATTTATTTCTTGAAGACCAAGAGTGAGGTCTTCAAGCGGTTTCAGGAGTTTAGAGCTCTTGTGGAGACACAGACAGGTCAGAAGATCAAGTCCCTGAGGTCGGACAATGGGGGAGAGTACACCCTTGGAGAGTTTGTTGACTATTATGCAGAGGCAGGCATTAGGAGGGAGTTCACTGTTCCTTACAACCCCCAGCAGAACGGGGTTGCAGAGAGGAAGAACAGATCCATCGTAGGAACTGCCAAAGCAATGTTACATGATCAGGGGTTGCCATTGTTCTTGTGGGCAGAGGCCTACAACACAGTTGTTTATTTGCAGAATAGGAGTTCGCATCGTGCCTTGGGGCACATGACTCCGGAGGAGGCTTTTTCTGGGAAGAAGCATGATATTGGTCATCTTCGTATCTTTGGGTGCATCACATACTCCTACATACCTAAGGAGAAGAGGACCAAACTAGAGCCCACCGCAGAGAAGGGTATCTTTGTCGGCTACAGTGAGACCTCAAAGGCCTTTCGGATTTACATTCCTGCACAGAGGAAAGTTGTTGTTAGGCGGGATGTGGAGTTTGAGGAGGACAGGGCCTTTAGGAGGTCACGGGAGTTAGAGTATCTGGATCAGCCAGACCCTCAGCAGCAGTTGAGTTAGTCACAGGGATCAGAAGGATCTGGAGGTACATCTATGACAATGCCAGGTCCGTCAATGAGCAGTGGCTCACCGAGCCAGAGGGGTGGTGCTTCGGGCAGCGTGCAGAGCAGTTCAGAGGGCAGTTCACTAGGGAGTCCACTGATGGACAGTTCACACGGTACCTCAGCTTCTACAGGTTCAGGTGCAGGCAGGAGGACAACAGACAGACAGTTAGGAGTTCAGGCTCCTGATGATGTGGAGGAGGAGTTTCATTCTCCAATGGGAGAAGTATGCTCAGGGAAGAGCAAGCCCAAGTGGCTTCAGGACACCTTGAGAGATGCCACATCTGTTGCTGAGCTTAAGAGGCCGGTTAGAGAGAGTAGACCACCTGAGAGGTTTTGTAGCTATATGGCAATGGCTACTAGCATCCTTGACTCTGAGCCTTCTAGCTATGAGGAGGTAGCTAGCCAGCAGGTCTGGAGAGAGGCCATGCAAGAGGATTATTCTTCTATCATGAAGAATGATGTTTGGGAGGTGGTGCCGAGGCCTGAGGGCAAATCCGTGGTTACTTCTAGATGGCTTTACAAGATAAAACATGCTGCATATGGCAGCATTGAAAAATTCGAAGCGAGGTTTGTGGCTAGAGGGTTCTCCTAGGTAGAGGGAGTTGATTATGAGGAGACCTTCGCTCCCGTGTTTCGATATACTTCGATCCGCTCATTATATCGATAGTAGTAGAGATGGGTTGGAAGATCCACCAGATGGATGTGAAGACTGCATTTCTTAATGGCTTCATACAGGAGGAGGTGTACATTGAGCAGCCACAGGGCTTTGAGGTGGATGGGAAGGAG
>APFE030702237.1:109139-141677 GCA_000404065.3 Pinus taeda
GAGAGACTCATAGAGCACTGCAAGAGAGATCTTGCGACGGAGTTTGAGATGAAGGACATTGGCTTGATGCATTACTTGTTGGGTTTGGAGGTGTGGCAGGAGGAGGGGCATTTCTTCCTGGGGCAGGGGAAGTATATTGTGGACATCCTTAGCAGATTCCACATGGAGGATTGTAGACCCATGTCGACACCGATGATCACCAACTGAAAGAAGCTTCATGCTTCGGATTCCGAGTTGGTGGATCCCACATTGTACAGGCAGCTGATTGGTTCCTTGATGTATTTGGTCAACACTAGACCAGATATTTTTTTTGCAGTCAACACGATGAGTCAGTTTATGTGTGAGCCTAGGAAGGTTCACTGGGTGGCTGCAAAACACATTTTGCGGTACTTGTAGGGGACAGTGGATTATGGTCTGGACTAAAGGCAGGGGGATGGAGTGAGATTGGTAGGTTATACTGATTCTGATTGGGCAGGTTCTGCTTCTGATAGGAAGAGCACTTCAGGGTGTTGTTTTGGGTTGGGTTTGGCAGTAGTGTCATGGTTCAGCCGGAAGCAGCAGTCAGTAGCATTGAGTTCGGCGGAAGCAGAGTATATGGCAGCCAGTCTAGCTAGTTGTGAGGCCATCTGTCTTCGCAAGATGTTGTTTGGCTTATTTGGTCAGCTGTTGAGACCTTCAGTGATTTACTGTGATAATTAGAGTTGCATTAAACTCACGGAGAATCCAGTATTTCATGACAGGTCAAAGCATATCGGGATGAAATATCATTTCATCAGAGACTGTTCAGAAGGGAGCTGTGAAGTTTGAGTATATTTCCACTGATGAGCAGGTTGTAGATATTCTTACCAAAGCCTTACCACAGGGCAAGCATGTCTACTTCAGAGACAAGATGGGTGTGGTGAGGAACACCTTCCTCGGTAAGAGGGAGTGTTGAAATTTGGTACCGGAGGACAGGTGGTTCCCTTAGGCTTTGATCTTTGGCCTAGGGAAAAGTGTCCAAAAGATTTTAATTTTTCTCCTAAAGTGACTTTATAATTTTTATAAAGTTAAAATCTAATTTAAAAGTGACTTTAAGTGATAAAGTTACTAAGTCTAATTTTAAAGTGACTTTTATAAAGTCAATGAAAAATTAGAAAGGAAAAGTGACTTTGGAAATAGATGACTAAGTGGGTCTTTATTAAAGTGGGTGAATTAAAAAATAGAAAGTGAGATTTAAATGAGCATTTAATCTCAGCCCTGATCTCAATCTATTTCAGCCATTGGATTTAGGGGTTCCCCAAAAGTCACTTAGAGTTAGATTAAAGGAGGAAAAGGTCATTCATTCTTTCATGAGCAGATTGAGAGAAGGAGAGCAAGAGAGCAAGGGAGATTTCTGGACAGGGAGGAGAAGGAGATAGCCGCTTGGCACACATTCCAAGGCAGCATTTTAGCAAATCCGTATAGCTGAGTTAGCACACAGGGAAAGGCAGAATTTGGGCACGATTTTTAGAAATCTGTACAGCAAGTGCACAGAAATCGAGGAGCAGAAATCCGTACAGTAAGTGCACAGAAATCGAGGAGCAGAAATCCATACAGCAAGTGGTTGTACCTTGGCACGCAAATCGAGGCAAATCCATACAGCTGTACTGCTGATTTTTTTCTACACAGAAATCGAGGAAATCCGTATAGCGTATTTATGGCAGCTTGCATGCTTTTCTAGGCAGGCTGTACAACAGCATTTAAGGCTGAAATTGGGCACAAAAATCAAGGAGGCCGTCCAACATTTATTGCTGTTCTATTTTGCTGTTTGCAAGTTTTTCCAGTTGGATGTGAGGCACGGAAAACGAGATAAGTTGTAAAAGTTTGCTCGCTGATTTTTTGTTGAATATTTCTCTCACTGTAAAAAGCATTTTCTAGAAATAAGAAGGAGCTTTCGAACTGGTTTTCCCCAAGAGTTGTAGGGCGTTTTTCCAGGGTCACCTTGACCAAAAATCACTGTGTTTAAATGTGTTGAATGGATTTTTGTATGTGTTGATTTTTATTTCTGCATTTTCAGCATTCTGTAAAATTTCCAGAATTTGTGTTTTCAGCAAAATTTATTTTTTCAGTTGTTGGAATGTATGGATATGGGAAAGGGCATTTAACTATTTTGGAGAAATAAGGTGAAACTGAAAATCGGGGTGGGAAATGAGAAATTTTTACAAATTTTTTAAGTCTCTTGTAGCAAAATAATAGTAATTTTCTACTAATTTTTAGAACATTTCAATGAGATTCTTTCAAGTTGATTCAATTTGTATTAAGTCATAAACATATTCAAGTTGATAATAAAAATTACCCCATATCATTTGCACTTGATTAGGTTAAGCATTTGGTAGGTTAACTATCTCATTGATTCTTGAATTTCTAGTTTTTGGAGCGATAATTTTCTGCTATTTTTTAGCACAAGTTAAAAAGGGTATTTTTGAGTGATTCCACTTAGAGTGGAGTCTTAGTACATTCTACTTAATAAAAAAATTTACCCCATCTCATTTGTATTCGATTTTCTTGGTCATTCAGTGAGATAAATTGGAGGACAAACTAGCTGGAAGATTGGGTATTTTGGTCTTTGCAAGTTTAAAAATCATAATCTCTTTGTGGTGTGTAGGTACTACTATTGATTTGCAGGGTTAGCATTGTCATCCTACATTCCCCCTACTATCATCAGCCTCTTTCTCCTCACTATAGAACGCCCTCGAAACTCTGCCTCCGAAGGTACATTTCTGGGTCATTGAGGGACACCGTGTACGTTTGTGTTTGTGCAATATCGGCCTCTAAGAGGTGCTAGGCTTCGAAAAAACCTCATACAAGCATCATATACCTTCATCTACCCTTTTCCGCCTTTATATCACCTTTTCCACCCTCAAAATGCTCATACATCCAATCTTGTAGGAAAACAGGTTAATCCTGTAGCATCTTGTAGCAATCTTATAGCATTGTTGTAGCATCCTATTGCACTATGTAAACTTGGTCAGATTTTCTCCAAAATATCGATTTCCGCCCATTAGCCTTTAATAATGTTCCCTAGGCTCTGAAACCATGATGGAGGAATACCAAATACCACTTAGGACTTTCATTTTTACCCCTACGATACATTCCAACAATTAAGGGTTGGTAGACAAGATCATGAATTGAATTACATGGTGATGATTTTCATGATCACTTTATGAAGTACCTAATGAACTCTGCTACTAGGTCTAATATCTTTTGAATGCAGTGATGTAGAATTGGTTCATGATCTTTACTTTATGCAATTAGAATAGGTTTGCTTTCCTTTTCTTTTATGGGTTAAGCTTTTCATTTCAAGCATTTCCATTTCGGCAATTGGTTTATGCTTGATTGCATGATATTCACTTCATTGCATCAGATCACTGGAAGGAGGACACATTGTATGTTGCACATATAGTGCCAACCTCTCTCAAGTTTGTAAGAGCCATGGGTTGATAATTTAAGTGGGTAGCCTTGGGAGTTGCAACATTCTTGTTGCAATACTGGGGTTCATCACATATGCATATTAATAAGCACATAACGGCCGGAGACCGAATCTATCGAATCATAGAGCTAGCCTTTGAGGGTTCTTGTCCATCCTAGGATTGCATCTAACAAAGCTTGCTTCTCCTTGTTTTTCACTCATAAGAACTAAGGCCTCTCCAAGATAATTAGAAAGATAGAATAAAATGGGCACCTTACATAAAATTGCATTGTCCACACTTTATATAGAGTAAGGCAATAGAGGCCAACAATAGCAAAGTGGAGTATGTCCTTATGAAAACTAATTTAATCTACAAGATAAGATATCTAAATGCTTCCAAACCCTATTTAGCGCATCCACCATTAACAACAAATCATAACTAGCAAAGATGGCCTAGCAAGGCATCGAACCAAGCAACTTGTAGCCACCCCAAAGGTTGAACAACAAACTAGCCCGAATAACAAGAAGTCCACTCTTAATTTCCTACTTACATCATACAAGCCCACTAGGATATTTTCTAAGCTTAAACCAAACAATCTCTAAAAACATAGTGCTCCAGTATTCGATAAGGATTTTTCGCCACAAATCCTAGCTCCTTCTCACCCAAGGATATCAAACCCTAGCACATCATGTTTTCTCTACATTTTTACTGTAAAAAGGCCTAGCATTGGCCACCCTTGCATTGACACAATTATCAAATGTAACACCCTTACTCGAACCATGTGGTTGTTAATACCATGTACGTACGAAAGTTAGGTCGGTGAGTCGGAACATATTAATTAGGTTGATGAGTCAAGACTTAGTTTTTAGGTTGGTGTGCCTCTGTGTGTGTATATGTTTTGGGGAAAATGTGCCCGTGTGTATATGCATTTATATGCTATGACGCTAGAAAGACTTATGTTGTAAATGTGTTTAACTTATGCATATCAATAAACACATAATCGTTGTAGATCGAATTTGATGAAAAGAGTATGGGGGCTAAGACTCCATGGGAATATGAAAGGGGTTGATATGGTTCCATTGTCATTAAAAAGAACACTGAATATAACCAAAGTCAATTAGGTGACTTTAGAGGATGCCATGAGTCAAAAAATGGTCATGAGCATAAAAGAAAGATGTGGGAATTGTGAAGAGTCAGCCAATTAGCCATGGAGTGAGTCAACAATGTTGGATAACCACGATGGCAATAGGAACTGCTGGATACGCAGTTCTAAGAACACCCCTGTCTTGCCAAGTCAGGAAGCATAGAGGTGGTGGCATAGCTCGAGGGACTATAGGTGTAGAGAAGGGTGTACATTGCTTGGGTGCAGGCTGTGGGTGATGTGAGCCTGGAGGTTGGAGGATTCCAAGGTTTGATATAAGGGCCTGGAGCATACTTGGAGACCTTGGAGAGCAACAAGAACTCCTAGAGCTGCAGAAGTCTGGGAACGTCTCTTTCGGGCTGAGTAAGATGCCCTGGAGGTCGTGGTATAGCTTGAGGGATCGCAAGTGTAGGGAGTGGTGTGCAGGCTGATGTGGTTACTCTATAGGTTGGACGCTGCTAGGGTTTGGCACCTTGGTCGGTTAATGGCACTACATGTGTACGTGGATTGGGCTGAGCTATTACCCCATGGAGTTGAAGCCCTAGCTCGGGGGTGACCCATTGTTGAAAGAAAAAGAACAACATTGTCTATGGTTGGGAGGAACGTCTACCGGTTGGAATCTTAACAAATAAGTGCCATTGTAACTTTCATTTCATTTATGTTGTAATTCCTTACGTACCCTTTTTTGTTTTATGTGTGTATTTTAATTGTTACACATGCATTTTAATTATTCTATGTAAAAATTAAACAACTAGGCATTCATATTAAAATGCATTTAGACGTGTTGATCACAATGCTCTAAACGAGAAAAAAAGGAAAATAACCAAGTGACATTGTTCAACAATAATAGGCATCAAAATTTTCCATCAGCATGTTGGTTAGAGGCATAGTCAAAGCTAATAAATAAGGGGGAAAATGCTCTATACATCAGTTACAAAGAGTCACTAGGCATCGATATACCTGGATAAAGGCTAAAATGAGCCAACAGTGGGTTGGGAGTGTTGCAGGTAAAGCCAACAGTGAGACTGAGGACATTATATGTGGTATTAGAGCTAAAGGTTACAAAACTCGAGTTGTTTGGGGGTGAAAATTCATTTAAGGAAAAGTAACAGGTTGTTGAAAAATTGTTTGATATAACTTGCAAGAAGTGGAGGTGGATGATATTCTCAATTCGAGATGAGATCCAACAGAATGACAAATGTGCAGGATCAAATTATGATTTCTAGCTCAGAATTTGTGGAGCGTTTGGTAAGTTGTAGTAATAGAAAGGCTGAAATTCGCACAAATAGAAAATAAAAAAATGAGTATTATTGATAGAAAATTAATAAATAAATATATGATGACAACAACGATGATGTGGCAGTGTCATGTTATAGTACTATGTGCTGACTGAGTTGGTAGGTGATGAAGCTAGGTGGCAGGACTTGATGTGACTTAGCACTGTCAGGTGGATTTAAAATACTAGTCCTTTCAATGCACGATGTGCACCTTGGCCTTTGATCATAGATAATGGGATCCATTGGATCCATCCAATTCCCATTATTTGGAGTTTGATGGGTGATTTGGGTCGTTGATATCACTTAATTGTAGGCATTGGAACTATCATTGGTGCAAGTCTATTTTACACCCTATGCAAGTTGGAGTCAGATATGTGATGTTGTCCATTAGTATCGCTTGGTCATAGCTATCATATCTCTCAGGGGTGAAAGTCTATTTTATTCCCTGTGCAAGTTCGAGCACGATGTGGATTATGGGCAATTGATGAAGGGAGAGCACAACCATTAGATCTATTGTGTGAACCTTGTTGTAAACCCTCGCACATGTTTCAACATGATGTGGTTCGAACTTAAACAAGAATGCAATAGAACATAGATATAACCATAAATGTAGAGATGTAGCAAAAATAACACTTCATTTCATTAATATCAAAGCACTTAAATATGGTTACATACAATTTGGAAATAAACTAGATTAGGAGATGGTAGCTTATCTCTGAGGAGAGATGTGGCAGCTACATGCCATTGAACTGTGTGACAATGAGTCTCAAGGGCCTTTTTATTATTGAACAACAAGGGAAAACCCTAAAAAACCAAAACTCTAACCCCAAGAGATGTAACGCCAAGAGTTTGTGGTCCCTGTTGGGGTTAGTAGGGAAACCAACTTTCTGTGTCTTAACTTGGTCATATTATCTCCACTTGGTGCATACCATGCCTCGTTGTTAATATCTCTTCGAATACTACAGGATTTACTACAGGCCCTTGCCTACAACCACGGACCTGCTGTGGACCTAAAAAAATGATGTTTAGGGGGTCAAAACTCCTCTAGAAGTTCAGGGCCTGAAAAATTTCTAATAGCAATAAATGGTGCTATAAAAAAGGAAACTGATGAAACTGACTAGAGGTCTACTAGGTGGAATGGGCTGGTGGCCACCAATATCCACCTAGATCATTCCTCCCCCCTTAGGAAGCAATGGTTCCCATTGTGTGCAAAGCGTCCATGAGGTGAGGAAATTTCTATTGAACTTGGTCCTTCTTGAACCATTCGCCGTACTGAAGGAGTTGGCATGCTTTGACAACTTCATATAGTTGAATCCTCTGCTGGCAAGTGTTCTTGATCTGCGTGTCCATGACCCGATCAGTTGTGGCTTGTTCCATGTAGTTTGCATTTAACTCTGCTGGTGTGAGTTGTTCTGCAATATTGGATGTGTCCAGTAATGGTGGAAAGTATGGTTGAAGGTGGTTCACATTGGACACTGGGTGCAAGCCAAGGAACATTGGAATGTTGAGCTCGAAGGCATTATCCCCTACAACCTTGGTGATGGTGTGCAACCCATATCGAAGTGGGTGAAGCTCGCAGTGGGACCCATTGAGGCACTCTTTTTGTAAATGTAGCCAAACTTTGTCACCCACCTGGAACTTGTGTGGCACCCGATGTTGATCATGTTGCTACTTTTACTGAGCATTGGCTCTGTCCAATATGTCATGGACCTGCTGGTGGATGTGCTGAATGCGCTCAATGAAGGTGTTAGCCCTATCAGTTTCAGACTGGACATGAGCCGAATCTGCTTGAGTAGCGACAAATGGTATAGCCACATCAATGGGACATAATGGCTGGAATCCCAACCCCACTTGAAAGGGGTTGTGGCCCGTTGGCTATGGAGAGCTCTATTGTAGTTGTTTTGGAGACTTTCATCCCATGTCCGTGGATGCTTCGAGTTGTACATGCGCATAATGTGTACGATCATCCTGTTGATGACCTATGTTTGGCCATCAGTTTGGGGGTAAAAATTCGTGTTCTCAGTGAGCTTCGTATCCAATATCGACCAGAGACTTGACCAAGATGTACTTAGGAACCTACTGTCCCGATCTAAGATAATGGATTGTGGGATCCCAAAGTGTACCCACACTCGTTCAAAAAAGAGCTTAGCAGTGGCTTCTGCTGTGATAGTCTTCTTGCAGTTCGCCAAAATGGCCATCTTAGAGAATTTGTTGATGACCACAAAAATTCAGTCGTCGCCATGCTTAGTAGGAGGAAGGTTCCACATGTAATGCATGGAAATGGATTCCCAAGGTCGAATAGGAGTAGGCAGAGGAGTATATAGGCCTTGCTTCTTGATGGTCGGTTTGGCAATGACACAGACAGTGCAGGATGTAATGCACTTCCCAACATCCTATCGAAGGTTTGGCCAATAAAAATATTTTTGCAGCACTACCTCTGTTTTGAAAATTTGGAACTTGCTTGCCTTCTAGGAGCGCCTAGTATGTGTCTGAATCCTGGATCGCTCTTGTAAACATGCAGCCACCCCAAAGTCTCGTACCCACAAGTGTTGAGCATAGTGGTTAATGTTGTGAGCGACGATCGGCTAAGATAGTTTGCAACATTGTTGGTGCTTCCCTTCTTGTACTTGATGTTCAAATGGAATTGTTGCAAGTATGTGGACCATTCGTGATGGTGATCATTCTGCAGCTTCCCTTGTGTCTCTATGAACTGCAAGGGTTGGTGTTCTGTGTTGATGACCATTTCCTTCCCCATAACGTAATGCTTCCGTTTTCGACAAGCTTGCACAATGGAATACATCTCTTTGTTTTAGGTGGGATACTTTCAGACTGTGTTTGAAAGTTCCTCGCTGTGATATGCCACTGGATGCCCGTACTGAGTAAGAACTGCACCAATAACATAGTTGGAGGCACTTGTCTCAATCTTGAATGGTTGCTGGAAGTCTGGTAATGTGAGCATTGGTGCAGAGCAAAGGTGATGCTTCAACTCAACAAATGCCTTATGTAGTATTCAGACCAAAATAACATTGCTTTCGCTCCTCCCTTGGTGACTTGACTCAAAGGTGAAGTGATATGAGAGAACCCCAACATGAACCTGTGGTAGAAATTGGCAAGACCCAGAAAGCTGCAGAGCTTTGTTAGAGTGGTTGCGGTTGGCTAATCCTGAATGACTTGTATCTTAGTTGGGTCCACATGCACACCCTGCTCATCAATGATGTACCCCAGATATTGAACCTGGGCCATACCAAAAGTGCACTTCTCCAAATTGGCACACAAATTGTGTTTCCACAGGGTTTGGAGGACCCGTTGAATATGGTGGTGATGCTCTTCCCAACTCTAGCTGAAGATCAAGATGTCATCCATCAGCCTCATGAAGGATGCGGGGGTATTTGTCAACCCGAAAGGCAGACCAACCATTTGAAAAGGCCCTCCATGGATTTGAAGGCAGTCTTTCATAGATCAGAGGGTTCGATTGGTACCTGGTGAAAAATGAGCTTCATGTCAAGCTTACTAAAATATTTGGCCCCCTTGAGCTGGTCTAGAAGGTTATGAATCCGTGGGATTGGATACCTATTCCAGACAGTGATCTTGTTCAACTCCCGATAGTCAATACAGATCTTTAGGTCCCTTCCTTCTGTACCAAAATGATTAGGCTCCCATAGGGAGATGAACTTGGCTTGATGCGCCCTTTCTGCAACAACTCTTTCCAGAACAGAGCGTCGAAAGATTGGTCCATTAGGTAGCGACACGCCCGGGGTCAGATCGATGGAGTGCTTACGCTGACAGTGTAGAGGTAGCCCTGTGGGTGAGGTGGAGACGTCCCTGTACTCCTCCATGACCTTGTTCATATGTTGTTGCCGTGCGAAGGAGCCATCTCTGGAGGCCATGGCCACAATCTTCTTCTTGCCCTGAGGGCGAATCATAAGGAAAACAAATTTCTTAGTCTTGGAAATGATCTTACTGCATTTCTTCGCAGTGATCAAAGAGATGGTAGCAGGCGGTGCTATCTCCGGTATCCTGTACACCTTGTTGCCCAAAGTAATAATAATAGTGCAAGGCCTAGACTCATACACAACATGTCACTTCCTCAAGTCTGGTTGGCCTAATTATACATCAAAAACTTCAAGAGGAGAAACATAACACAGGACCTCATCTGTTGGCTAATGCAGAGATCTCATCGTTGGTGTAGCACCCAATGGTGTATGACTGCGAGTACGTTGTGGTCGGTAGGCCAAACGGCTTCATGATCTCTGCTGAAATGAGTTTCTTTTGGCTCCCGTTTGTCGACAATGAATTGCAGCGGAGAACCCTTCACTCACATTTGTGAGTGAAATAAGCGCTCGCCCTCCTCTGGTCTTCATGCTCATCCTTCATGATCTTGGTGGTGGCAATGGTGGCACTGGGCTCCGCATCAACACTTTTCTTCCCTTTGTCATTCCCCTTGTCAGGTTTTGACTTAGAGTCGAAACATGCATTTAATTTAGAGACCTTTAGCTTGGCCACTAGTGACTGCTTGGCTACATAGTCACTTGTGTTGTGAGTGGGGATCTTATGGCACTCACACCATTTTCCTGTGTCCTTTGTCTTCGTGGTGTTTTCTTTGCTTGCGTCTTTGGTGGGTTCTCTTGGGTCGCCCCGCCTTGGCTTTGTCCTTTGTTCTGCGTTTTGAGGGTTTCTTTCCCTTGCCTTGGATTCGCAAATCCAATATCTCGCTTCTTCTATTTAAATTTATGCTCGATCTTGACATCGTATTGATAGGAGGTGCCACATGAGGAGATGTCCAGGAACTCCATCTCATCCTAGATGTACTTGTGTAGATAGTCGTGGTACTTGATTACCAAATGTCGCTCAGAATCCTTGATACCCAACTTTGTCTACTGCAATGATACAGCGTAAAACCCCACCTCCGGTGCTCTGAAAATTATGAAACTTTATATGTGGGATACTTGTCAAAAACCCAGAAAAAACCAGAAAGGATTTTGGCTGGTTTAGACTTCTAAAATTCGACCCCCTTGGAGCCCAACCTCAATTGCAACTGCAAAACATGGCCTACTGGAAACTGCCTGTAAATCCTCTCGGAAATGCCCCTAAAGTGATGGGATGACCCTTGATATCCAATCCTAATTTCCTGGGTGAGCTCTTGGCCTAAGACACCTGCTCCTAAGATACATGAAAAACTATTGAGTGGCCTCTCCGTTGTCCTAGCCCATCAATTCGAACTGCTGGAATGCTGGATCTGTTGGTTGTAAAACTTAGCAATAATGTTGGTCTATTGCTGCTATCTTAGCTCTCTAACTTTCCAGCAAACAATCTGACCTCTACTGTCCTCTATCTCCCTCTGCGTATTCTCTGGCTGCCCAGAAATACACACTCCCTTCTCTGCGCTGGTTGGTGGTACTATGTCACTACACTGGAACTCTTGAAATCCTTATAGAACTGCCTCTCTAGGAAGGGCACGGATGGTCCCCCGAAGTAGAGGTTGAATCTCCCACTTGAGAGATTTGTGGCTAAACAGCCGGTTGACTCAGCTAAATAGCAAAGTGAATAGTCAAGTGATTTTGTTTGTAATATGTATGAATGAATCCAAAAATGAGAGTTACTCCCTCCTTGTAACTCCTTGGGCCTCCCTTGCCTCATGTAGGCCCCTCCATCCACCTATTCGACTTTCCCTCCAAGCTATTCGAATGGGCCAATTCAAATTCCCATGTTGGTGGCCCCCACATTCCCCTAGCAACCAAATTAGGTTGAATTGACTCCTAGGTCCCTAAGTAAAAGATGATGGGTTCTCTTCCTCAGCCAAAATTGTGCAAAATTGTGTAGCAGCACCCTGTTATGAATGTGTTTGAGTAGGGACATGACACTTCCCTTTCTATCATATTTAAGAATGGATTCTTACTTTTCTTCTTTAAGAGGGACCTCACGAATGAGAGGGTGCGTGTACAAGCCCTCCAGCTAAAGATTGAGTCATTTTGATTGTTGGGAAAGGGTTTTCCTTTCAGAACATAACTAGATTTTTTGGCCGTTTCCAAGGCAGTGATTTGATTCATGATAACCCAGTCACGAGAGTTGGCTTCTTCAGTAAGCTTCTCCATTTTCTTGAGGATGCCCATGAGGGTTTCTTCATGTTGATCTTTGGATTTCTCCTTCTTGACCTCGCCTTTAGCTCTATGGTGGTCGGTAACATCCACTTTTAAGATTCGCAAGTTTTCCTCAACTTCCATTGCTATCTCTTTGGCTTCGACCAATGTGGAAGGTTTCTTGTCCCTTAGTACATAGGTCAAGTGGCCACCAACAACTTTTATGAATTTGTCAAGGATATTAGCTTCGAAGGGTTTCAAATGATCAGGGATATCCTTGACTACCCTATCAAATTTTTGAATGAATTCCCGTATGTCTTTCCTTCCCTTAGTTATTTGATAGAATTTTTCAATGTTAAAGGTTTTTTGGGCATTCCATGAGCATCTCTTCATGAATAGATCCTCAAAGTCATCAAAGTCTTCTATGCATGCTGGGGGAAGGCCAAGGTACCATTCTCTTGCTTGTCCTTCAAGCGATTGAGGAAAAGCATCATGAGCCTATCTTCATCGAAGATCATCCTAAGGGACCTCTGCCAATAGAATTCTTCAACAAAGTCATGGGCAGTCCAAGTAGCATCCCCTTTGAACTTGGGTAACCATTGGTTATGCTTATCAGGTAATGGTTTGGGATCATCACTCATTTTCAAAGGGACAAAGACACTAACCAAGTGTCTTTCACTTTTGGTCATCTTGGGTTGGTCTTGTTTTGGTTCAGTGCTAGAACTAGATGTCATATTTGGGGAAGGGTCACTGAATTTTTGAAATTTAGGGAGAATAACAGTCCCAACAGGTGATGGGGCTCTTTCCTTCTTCTTTTTTTGTAACAACCGTAGTTTTGGGAGGAAAGTTGTCGCTTTCAAGAAAACTAGGGGTTTTAAGAATGAGTTGAGTCGCCAGAGGAATACTCAAATTATCGTTAATGAATCAATTCCTCAATGATTCACTAGGGAGGTAGACCTGCTTCCTCCTTGAAAACGGTGCCAAAATGTTACCTCTCAAACCACAGGGGGTCCTAGAGGGGCACTTGCTAGTTTAAGAGCAACAATGAAGCGAAAGCCCATTGTCACCATACCTAAAGCTTCCTACTCTTTACAGACTTTCACCGATGGGAGGAGCCCCAGTATATGGAGAATCGCTTGTGAAGGATAGATTCAAGAGGGATATGAATTGTTTTTATTGACCCTTTCATAGAGGAGACTCAAGAATGGGACATGCTTGCTACTTAAGCAAGGTACAAGGTTTTCTTGGAAACGGGGATGAGGATTTAAGGGTTAGATTTAAGGTGTGTCAATTGTAAAGAAACTTCCCAATCCCTAAAATCCTTATGGAACTTGGTTTCCCAAGTGGTTATTGCAGAATTGACTTTGATAAGGTATAGGACCACACAAGACCAAGTGGACCCAAGCTAGGTCAAGAGGAGGGAGTTTAGCAACCAATGATGACCTTGACCTAAACAAGGAGGAGACGGGGATCGAAGAAATGATTTTCACTTAAAGGTGCATCCATTAGAAATTTAATCTGTATTTTGTTGGTTTATTTCTTCTAGTTGTTTAAATTTGAACAAGTTATTTAAAACATTTAAATAATGAAATAAACACAATATGGTCTCAACATCTACAGGTCAATAGCTGAAAGAAAACAAAGACACAACTGACACTGTTATTTTTGGACAAATGTCCCCGGAAAAATCCAATGCGGGAAAACCGGTGCAGCTATTTTGAGGGTTTATTATTATGCAATATTTCCTTGAGTACAACTGGGTGCCTAACCAACTCACCCGACAAAGAAAAATACATGCCAACAATACCTCTCTATTTGGAAACAGGTATTCAGAAAACCTGTCCCACAAAACCCTCTTTGGCGACTCTGAAGCTCAGTGCTGGCCCTTCTGGTCTCTGCATCAACCTCCTACTGACCTGCGTCAGCCCTAGGACCCTTTGCATCAGCCCTCTGAGGCATTGCGCAGCCTCTGGGACCCTCTGCATCACTCCAGTAGCCTCTGCGTGGGTGACACACTCCCTTTGGCCTTTGCGTTGTCTCTGCTGGGCTCTGCGTGGCTTGAATTGGTTGCTCCCTCTCGCTCTCTGCTTCTACATTGGTCTCTTAGCGTTGTCTCTGCCTCTTTTCCCAGTACTCACTGCCCCTCGTTGTTGATCACTAATTCAACTTTTCTTAGCAACGCCGCTCTAGCAAAATGAATGATTGATCACTCTGGTGTGTCTTCCAACTGACCCTCAAGCCTCCTCTTATACTCTTCTTGTTGGTCCTTCAACGACCAAGATTACATCTCTAGTCAACGACTAAGATTAGATTTGGCTTGATCCATGACTTCTGGAATCTTCTAATCCAGTTTTATATTAATACCCATTAATATTTTATTTTTCCTAAGTTTAGACTTAGGAACTCCATTAAAAATATTAATTATTTTAATATCTCCTAAACTGGTTTGAATGCCCAAACCATTTATGGGTCTTGGAGATCTCATGTGCTTTAGCCTTTCCACCAATTTTCATGGCTAGAGAACATCCGAAGCTACCCGAAATCAACACTCCCTCTTAGCGCAGACTATGCTCTAGTAATACTCCAACTGAGCATCACTCTAATTATACGGCATCGGTACCTATGCTGATGCTAGGCCTTCCCGCCCAACATCCTCTGCATTGCTACATCCCGTACTGTTGCACATGGCCCTGCCACTTCCACTGTTGCATCCATACGACAACTCCCTCTACATACGTGTTGCTGCTAGTCCTTTCTCCCAACACTGCATCTACACTTCAACCCCCTCTCATCATGTTGCATTGTGCTATTGCATACTGCTACTGCACTGCAAGTCAGTTACTGAGAAGTAAGTAATTGATCCACCCAACCTTTGACATCCCTGTCAGGCTAGAAACACTCCAAATGTTGAAGCTCCCTTTGCCGCTAACAAGTGCTCTCTCTACTGACCTCTGCGCTACTGCAACAACTCCTTGCATCTCACATCGTTGCACACCTCTCTATGCCATCCAGCGCTAGTGCAACACTCCAGTTCCTCTCGCATTATTGTAGCCTCCTAGCCTCGTGCTTCCCAGGGACTCCTGCACTGTAGCACTCTCCACGGCTTCATCCGCATCCGTCTCTATTGACATCCGCTAGTCCTACTACTCACTCTTTGGGGCTCCCGTATCAAGGAATAATCCAAGAAGTTGGGTACCTCAAGGATCCTACCGCTCATTGCCTGTAGTCTTCTTAACTATAGCTCGATGTCTCCCCACCTCTTCTCTAGAGGTACATGAGCACTCATGGCATATAAGACATACAGGATCTTGGCCTTCCAGATGACAAAGTTGGACGCCCTTTCCATCATGTCCTGATCCCTCAGCCCACTCATGGCCATCTCTTTGCTCTTCTGTCGACTCCTTCGAGTCTTTCTACTTCCTGTCTGGAAGTTCTCGGCGCAGCTCCTGCGGAGTCTCTGTACTTCCCATCTGGATGTTCTCGGTTCGACTCCTCTGAGTCTCTCTACTTCCCATCTGGAAATTATCTTTTGGACTCCCTTTGAGTCTTGATTTCCCTCTTGGAAATCCTTCTGCCAATCATCAAGTTGCCCCTCTCTGATCGTTTGTGCAACTGCAACACTGATCCGGATTCCTTGGCTAGAAATTGTAGCAACTCACTCTACCTTGGTTTTGCCCTGTTAGGTATTGTTCTAACCACAATACCCCAACAGCTTCGCTCTTGCAAACTGCCCATAGCTACCTTCGCCCCAACAACTGAAGGATTGAGCCTCTTGGCTCTGCGCAATCCCTACACCAGCAAAACAACTCCCTCAACCAACTGCGTCAACCCTCCTAGCCTCTGCGTGGTTCTACGTGAGCCTGTTTCTGCCCTCCTCAGCCTCTGCGTTGGCCTCTCTTAGGCCCGAACTGATGACGCAGTCCCTCTGCGTCAACCCTTCCTCTGTCGCTTTCTGCAAGGATCAGCTCTGTCACTCGGGACAGTTGAATCTGCTGCAAATTCTTTGCTCAGCTGATGCCTTAAGCTTTCTTGTGATTTGCAACCATCCTCTGATACCATGTTGAAAATTCTAAGTCTATCCATTAGAAATTTAATCTGTATTATGTTGGTTTATTTCTTCTACTTGTTTAAATTCGAACAAATTATTTGAAACATTTAAATAACAAAATAAACACAATACAATCTGAACATCTACAGATCAACGGCTAAAAGAACCCAAACACACAAGTGACACCATTATTTTTGGACAAATGTCCCTCGAAAAACCCAATGCGGGAAAACCAGTGCAACTATTTTGAGGGTTTATTATTATGCAGTATTTCCTTGAGTACAACTGGGTGCCTAACCGGCTCACCCAACAGAGAAAAATACACGACAACAATACCTATCTATTCGGAAACAAGTATTCAGAAAACCTGTCCCATGAAACCCTCTCTAGCGTCTATGAAGCTCTGCGCTGGCCCTTCTGGCCTCTGCGTCAGCCTCCTGCTACCTTGCGTCAGATTCAAACCTCTCTGCGTCAGCCCTCTGAGGCACTGCACAGCCTCTGGCACCCTCTGCATCACTCCTGCAGCCTTTGCGTGGATGACGCAGTCCCTCTGGCCTCTACGCTATCTCTACTGGACTCTGTGTGGCCTGAACTGGTTGTTGCCTCTTACTCTCTGCTTCTACGTTGGTCTCTTGGCACCTAAGTCACCAGGTTCGAGTTCGAGTTCGAGTTCGGCGACCATGAAATTCGAATAAAGTTCGCCAACTAAAATTTTGTCAATAAAATTCGACATAAAATTCGACATATAGAAATTCGAAAAAAAAAAATATTTATTATTAATATATTTAATTAATCTATATATATTATATATATAATCAATTAAAGTCATTCATATAAACTATGACTGGAGTTACATATTCCAAGATAGATGAATGATTAACCTTTTGCACGTTATAACAGCAGTTCAATGCTTAATAAAGCTACAACGAGTTCAATGCTGAATAAATGGTGCTCATGTTCAACAATGAAAAACAGTGCTCATGATCTCGAACATGTTGATTATCAACATCTGCCAAAAAAAATATAAAAAATGTATTTTATAATATAGAAAAAAAAAAAAAAAAAAAAATTATTTTAACGTCTACCATGCTAAAGATAGCCTATGAAATAGATTGCTTCTTCATCTTGATGTATTTGACCCTTTTTCTATGAAGCTTTACAATATATTATATCAACCATATAATATATAAATTATATAAATACTTGCATGACCTCAAACATGTTGTACAAAATTTGAACATTGATACCAATGCTCTCCACCACAATGACGTTGTATTGATACATTTCTTTAAATACGATGTTCAACGCATGTTCTGGATATTTACCACTATTGTGATGTTATATTAATGATCGATACCAATCGCTAGCTGATATATGATGCCAATTGTTATGATATATGATGTTGTTGGTATATATATATATATATATATATATATCTTATCGCCAAACAGATTATTAATATAATAACACCATCCCAACACACTGCCACCACCATATGATCCCTATTGTCAACGTCATTCTTATCCATACCAATATGTCCATAATACAATGTCATTTTTTAAATTTTTATATCCTTAATTTATCTACGTCTTTTTGAGTCCACGCTGAAGACGGCAGCGTCGAGCTCGGACTCCGGAGCAGTGAGACGGCAGCGTCGAGCGTCGATGAAACCGTGAACGTGAACGCAGAAGGCTGAACCGGAACCAGAACGTGAGCAGAGGCTGTAGGCTGTAGCACAGTAGCACTGAGACGGCGAAATGAAACCCTTACCCGATACCCGACTCACGACTAATAAAACCCGCGGCAAAAAAAAAAAACGAATTTAAACGATTTTTTTCGATTTTAAAACGAATTTCATCGATTTTAAAACGAATTTCTTCCGAATAAATTCGAATTCGGGATTAAGTTCGAGTTCGCCATTAAATTCGGCGAACTCGAACGAACATGTTCGTTTCAGCTTGGAATTCGGCGATTTTCGAATTTCATTGATAAAATTCGGCGAATCTGGTGACTAAGCTTGGCACTGTCTCTGCCTCTCTACCCAGTACTCACAGTCCCTTGCTGCTGATCACTAATTCAACTTTTCTTTGCAACTCCGCTCTAGCAAAATGAATCACTGATCACTCTGGTGTGTCTTCCAACTGACCCTCAAGTCTCCTCTTATACTTTTCTCGTTGGTCCTTCTACGGTCGAGATTACATCTCTAATCAACGACTAAGATTAGATTTGGTTTGATCCATGACTTTTGGAACCTTCTAACCCAGTTTAATATTAATACCCATTAATATTTTATTTTCCCTAAGTTTGGACTTAGGAACTCCATTAAAAATATTAATTAATTTGATATCTCCCAAATCGATTAGAATCTGCTCAAACCATTTCTGGGTCTTGGAGATCTTATGTGCTTTAGCCTCTCCACCAATTTTCATGGCTAGAGCACATCCGATGCTACCCCAAATCAACAATGATCCCTATGCGGAACTAGCCTAGGGAAACTTAGGGCAAAAACCAATCTCAAGGCTAGGGATCGGGATATCTCACAGCCCCATCGTTGAAATTCCCTCAAATTTGCAAGAGGCGTGGAGATACACTAACTTAGTAGAGGCTAAGAAATCAAAGTTTTTCTATGGTTGGTTTGTCTGGAAATTGATGCCCGAGGAGCCCTAATGTCACTAATAGAAAATGGTGAAATTAGTCTCTAGGTGACTAAAAACGTTAGTCACTACAAATTTTCCAAAAAATGGTGAAATTAGTCTCTAGGTGACTAAAAACATTAGTCACCACAACTTTTCCAAGTGAAATACTACCAAAAATTAGCAATATTAAGAGACCCAACTAAAATTGACTAACATAAATGACTAATAACAGGGAATTAAATTCAAAGGTTGACAAATTATCGGAAATGGGAGTGGGCCAACACCTCCTTTTGCAACACGATATGACCACCTATATATGTTGCAATAACCTTGAAATTTGATCAAGGAATGTTCACTTAGTACCACTACCAAGTTTCCTTCATGTAGCTTGTCAAATGTCTTAAGTTTGCTTCACAACTTCTCATGGTGCTTAAATTACTTGTCTAAACCTCTAATTGAGACTACAACCCTCCAACATCTCTAACTATTTAAACTCTTCAACCTTAACTCTTCAACCTTTGTTAGAGTCTTCTTAGACATGCACTCATACCTGAAGCAAAACCTAACACTAGCATCTTGAATGTGCATGTTCATTCCCTATTTTAATGCCTCATTGAAACCACATTATCACACTACTTAAAATGAAATGTTCATGTCTTAAGGAAAAACACCTACTTTGCTTATAACAACCTAAACTATGTGAATGACCAGGAGAGAACTCCATTTTCTCAAGATGAAAACATAGGGTCTTACAACCCCATTCGCGCAACAACTTGAATATATTTAACCTAAAGAAAGATGTGTATTCTACTCCTTCCAAATTTGACATATGAATTATAATAAACTAACACTTGTTTTTAACTATTAAATCCATTTACTATATACTCTATTTTATTTTTACCCACCTAATATGCAAGAACACCTAAATGTTTTCAATACAACTAAGTTAAAAGTACTTGTTTCCTTCCAACATCTTACAATTTGCCTCCATAAACTTTAATAACAAAATCATTGCATAAAAACGTAACCTTGAAATAATATTATTAGTATTTTTGTTATTATAATAAATATCACCTAATATCACAACTAAGAACATGTGAAATGCTCTTAACTTCTCATATACAATTAAAATATGTAAGTGTAAATAAAATATTGTATTTATTTTTTTTAGCATTGGAAAATTTTAACACTTTTTAAAAGTTTAAACTTTAATTTTGCTTTACAATACCCCTCCCAACCACAAACTTTTCATAGTGCGGGAAAATGACATCCCAACAACAAACTTTTCATAATGAGGGAAAATAACATCTGAGAGAGTTGTGAATTATGGTATTAGGACAAGTGGACCTGATATCAAATGCCAACCACCATCGAATCTTCAGTCCATTGATTGTCGCAGACCCAATATCGAATGCTACCGAATCTTTGGTCTTGATCACGGAAAATTCAATATCAGATTCCACCATCAAATCTTCATGGACAGGAGGTGATTCGGGTCGAGGATCCTCAGGACCGGATTTGTTCATACTGTAGTTTAGCATCTGTACCTAGCCAGCGAGATATCTTTGTCCGCTAGCCTCAGGTATCTCTCTTCTCCGCATCACAACTACATGTAAATATTGTTCACCTTTTTTCTAAACTACCATCGTAGTCAAACTACCATCGGAATAGGAAATTATAGCGAACCCTGTGCAGAGGAGCGCAGTTTTTGGCCTCAGAAATCGCCGATGGAGTTCGACCCAAGAACGATATGGGTGTGTTTGTAGTGTGCAGTTTGATCCAAAGTTCGGGTCACGTGATCGACTCCGAGCGAGTCTCAGTTCTATCGGCCAACTTACAAAGGCTGTGTTTAGTGTGAAATAACAAAACTTGCAAAGCTCTGTAGGGATACAAGGTAGCTCTGTAGGGTTTTCCAGAGCTTGAAACCGTTATCATTCAAAAAATTAGAGGCATTTATTCTCGTTGTCGCTGGCAATATGTATCTTCCTGAAGCAGCTGTCCTCTTCTCTATATATTCAGAACCTGGTGAGTCATTCCCAACTTTTAGTTCATCTTTAATGCATGAAACTACCATTATGTTCAGATTAGAGTTTGATTTATATTGTAAAAACTATCCCATTCTCGCTTCCAGACATGAAGCTGCAGATAAATACCAAATATCACTTTTGTACATTCCATTTGGAGCCCAATCTGAGACTCCAAACTATTTTTCTATGGAAACCAAATCCCAAAAACTGAAATTTCCATCACATTGTGATCCCATATGTGTTGAGGCCTCCTCTCTCCGATAAAATCCTCAAGCTTGTTGAATCCATTGCCAGCCTCTTCCCAGAAGAGTGAAAGTAGATCGACCCCTGCCTACGGAATAAGTTGAGGGTACCTTGCATTGAGATGTTGTCAGTGGAGGTTGCTGCAGTGATCCCTCAAGTGAGTCCAGCCTTTGGTGCAACGAACGCTGAGGAAACACATGTGAGGATTGCCTTTTTGGTTGGGCTCCATTCCTCTTCATTTGGAAGGGCCTTCATGCCATTCCCAAGACTTCCAAGGATGACATGAAAGATTTTCTATCAATGATAACTGCATGCCAGTTAGATTTAAACAATCTTATTCAACATTTACAATTGCATGATGCTCATTTTTGGTTACTTGAATATAACTCCCTTCTTGATTTCAAGTCTAAGAGGTATCTAGTAATGGCTATGCATTCAAAAACATAAGAAGATCATGATGAACAACATGAAATTGTAGTTCATAAATCTCAAATTCTTGTGGATTCATTTGAGCCACTTGTCTATGTAGAAGCCGATGTTTTATAGGGAGGAATTCCTGTACAGTTTGCAACTGGTCTAGGAGTTTGGTGGAGTGGTTTTCATTAATATGCAGAGAAATTTTTGATCCTGCAAATGCTCTCTTTTTATGTTGCCCCAAATGATCGTTGAATATTTTCCCAACCCTGGTGGGTGGGGAATTTATTATTCTGTTTTTATTTAACCCACTAAGTTTTGCTATACAAGATGTTTGAAATATGGATGTAAAAGCGCCGTTTCAATTTTTTCAGACTCTGTAAAAGCATTAGGTAGATATTGAGCTTAGTGAATTTTAGTGCAAGATGTAGCCATGAAAGCATTCACATCCAAGATGTGGTTTTGAAAGCATCGTTGTCCTTCAACAAGTTGTCCTCAATTATTAGGTAAATATTGACCTTGGAAAATTTTAGTCCAGGGCATACTTTTGAAGTCATTTACGTCCTTTAACAAGCTATACTCTGTTATGATTTAATATTTCTTTTTCTGCTTGTGTCTGATAAAATTGTTGGATAAATATGTTTCACTCTCTGATATTGCCTTATTAATGAAGGTGTTTGCAATTTGTTAGGTCATTTGACAAAGTATTCTTTGTGATCCAAAATTAGTGTTCCAAGACGCATGTCAAATACAAATAAACTATTCACAAATGTGCTCTTCTCTAGAGATTGACCTCTATTCTCAACACATCCTAAATTTGAAACTAATCTCTAGTTCGCTTGATTACATTGGAAAATTAGAAATAATAGATGATTACAATCTTGCATTGCAATGTTCATTCCTATGAACTTCAAACACAAACACAATCAAATTCTTATAACAAAAAAAAGGGATTAATGGATAATTCTTGCCACCAATCTTCTTTCATTTCAGATTGAAGCAACATGACCAGGAAATTCTCGCTCGGGATGCTAAATTTGTTTCGATTTATAGCCAATTAGGCTCTTCTCTGAATTGGATTTGCAATTTACGGATCTTGTATTTGTGTCACAAACTCTGATCTCATTTTTGTGAAATTGCACTTGTCTCTGAAGTGGGTTTGTAAGATAGAGGATTCCTGAAAATGGGGTGCCAGGGATGCTGAGCATTCATGGTGTTATAGCTGAAGTTTTTAAATTTCATTCAAGCTTTCATTGGAGCATTTATGATTTTGTAAGGAATATGGATTCTAACCACTGGAATTCTCATGTTCATCCTCCTCCGTTTACACTGGCCCCCAACAATGTTGGTGGGTATAATTTACCAGCAGAATTAATGTCCTTTCATTCCTCTGTGGGGCAACAACTTGTTCCATTTTCAAATCCTCAAATGATCTTGAGGGAAGATCAACTTTAGTTTCAGAAATTTGGACAACACAATTGATATAGTGGCTAGAGTGGATCTGGATGCGTTAAGTCTTCTGGATCCTTGGTAAGTCGTTTGTTTGTTTATTTCTTGTTTCATTTTAAAATTTTGTTGCAAAAATAACTTTATAAGATAGGTGTCCATGTTTGTGAAAAATTAGTGGTATTATTGGTATTATTATGGGTTCATTCCTGCATGTTTCGTTTTCCCTTACCTTGAATGCAAGCCATTAAGAGTGGTACTCATTAGGTCTGGAGACCTCAGTTCATATTGTTACAAATTTTCTAGTGTCTGAGGTGTCATATATATATATATATTATATATATATATATATATATATATATATATATATATTTATATTTTTTTACTTTTCCCTGGCAAAGCTCAGGTCTTAAGCATAACTCCATGCTTATCTTAGGCACCCATCTTCCAATTGTGGCTTGGAAGGTCTTCACTAGCACCTTAAAAGTTTATAATCATCACGTTATATCTCTTTATTATGTCGCTGATAGCAGTCCTGGTTAACTGGGGCACTCTCAAAATTGCTTTTCTTAGAAGCATCTAACTGTGCTACTTGAAAGAGGGAAAGGGGATGGTTTGGAGTGTAAAAAATGATACCAGTCCTGCGGAACTGAGGCACTCTACAAGTCACTTTCTTAGAAGGATCCAATTGAAATTCTTCAAAGAGGGGGAGGGGGATTGTTTCAATTCAAAAAAAGCAATAGTAGTTCCAGTGAACTGGGTTCCACTTTAACCATCCCATAAAACAGGTATGTCCTTTGCTGTACCATATAAAGTGGTATGTGAAATATTGGATTCTCGGAAAATTACTCTTTGCTTACTGAAGAGCTAACTGAAATGGCTTCATAGAAGATAGGCTTACTACTTTGAGCATTTAGCCTAAACAAGCTTCCAGACTTCAATGTAAGATGAATTATAACATCTTACTTTTCATCATATTGTGCTTCAGCAATTTAGATAGTGTACCTCAGAGCACCTGCAGACTGTTTGCATCAACATTATCTCCTTAAAGCTAAGGAAGACATCAACTCCCTTTGAATCATAGCTCCCCCCTGAATGTTAGTAAAGAAGCCTTGCCCATTGAATCATCTGCAGTCGGCTAGAAGTCCTTATGACCTTAGACATGGACAACCTTCTTGAAATAATCATAGGGCAAAAGGAGTTATCAATCCATTCAAACATTTCTGTATGAAGAGGATCTGACTGATAGTATTTACCAGTTTCTTGAATTATTTTTACTTCATTTGAACCCCCCTAGAGGAGATCTTGATGATATTGTTGGAAAGGCGGGAGGAATTCTGACATCAACCACTGCTCAAGTTCATCCACATCATTATGGAGAAAAGACAAGAGCACTGCAACCATCTCTTTTTTTTTCTTAGATAAACCTGTCATGGAGAGAAAAGTAGTGGTGATGGCTCATACAATGGCTGCTGAAGCCACATCACCAGTAGAGAACATTATTTGATTGATCCAAAATTTGTTCTTGCATTCCCCAGAAACTTGGATACATATTACTCACCAGAGGGTATAGATCTTTTGCCATCACATCTGATTCTGTACTTCATGGTCAAAGGCCTGAAGCCAAGATCTTGATCATGAAGAAAGAAGACTCTTAGTCTAAAATGTCAAAGTCGAAGGTTCATGCAACTATTACTGTTGATATTGTGAGAATGCTGAGGTGACAAGTGGTTTACTTTAATAATGCCTTCCAGGTTATGAGAACTGTCATTGATTCACAAATTTCTGGTTAATCTGAAGTTATAACGAAATATGACTTCTTCATGATATTACCTCATGTATCATCGTTGTCAATTTTGTCACGTTTATAATGCAGTCACAAGGGTGCTCATAACCCTCTTCATATCTAGTCAGAACTGTAATCTATGCATGAACTGGAGATAGCCAGAAAGGATAAGACAGGTTAGGGCAACATATAGTCATCCATCAAAATACTGAGTCTGGTTAGGGCTGCACAAGAATCGCTGACATCTATCCAAAACACGTCCCCATGACTGTAGCTAGCTTTAAGATACAAGGAGCTTCCATTAGAGCGAGTTTCTGATCATGAAAGGCATCCCCGCCTCCTTTACTTGGGATATACATAGTGACCCTATTTGAAATAAGAGGACAGTCATGCAGCCTCATAAGGAGAGGGTTTCTCCTTCATCTTATCCACAAACAAGGCAGGAAACAAACTCGGCCTGTCATTCAGCTCGCTAACGTAAATCTGCAATAGAAAGATAGCCCATACAAACTTATCCAGGCCTGCAGCTGTCCATCAAAGAGAGATTCGGCCCTAGAGGAGAAGTGAACCCAGAAACAGATCATACTTCGACCTCCTTGAAGACTTCACCTGCCATAGACAGATCCAAGCCTTTTCGATGAACAGAAATGAGGGAGAAGGATCCTCTATATATACAATTCAGTGGAGATGAAGAGACATGTCTTTTGAGCTGGTTGAGCCGACATATGGAAGAGGCTGACCTTGATAAATTACATGAAAGAAAAATAAATTCAAAATTCATTTTTCCTTATCTGAATTTGGTGATATTTAGATTGATTTTGGTCCTGTCGAAAAGAGGAATTCAATCCTGTAATAATATTTCCCATAGGAGTTATCAAAAGTGGAATTTGGCCCTAGTTTCCAATTTTACCAGTACCTCAATCTTTCCGACAATGCCCTTGAAGGTCCAATTTCAATCACAGTCAATGAACTTCAAAGTCTTGAGGACATGGATTTATCCTACAAAATTTATCAGGTGGAATACCCTTGTCATTGGAAAAGCTCAAAATGCTCCGCCATTGTAATTTTTCTTTCAACAAATTGTTATGAGCAGTCCCTAAAGGAGGAATTTTAGGAATTTTCAAAAATCTTGGTGCCATGGCATTCATGGGAAATCCTGATCTCTGTGGACCTTGGGTAAGTCTACCGCCATGCCATGCTCACAAACATCAAAGTGTTTGGAATACAAAAAGAGTTATCATAGCTATGGTTATTGCTGCTGTGGTTGTTGTATTGTGTTTGTTGTTGGGAATCTTGTGGATTAAAAATAGAAAGAAACATATTCATAGAAAGGACGGGACATCCTTCAGTACAGGGCATCGAAGAATTTCATATGGAGAGATCATGACAACAACAAATGAATTTAGTGATGCCAACAAAAGGTGATGTTTATAGCTATGGAATAGTGTTATTGGAGATTTTGACTAGAAAGAAGCCCGCACACAACATCTTTTTGGAAGGAATGAACTTGTTGAAATGGGAGGGTAGTGATTTTGTAAACTGAGTAAAAGTCATGGTTGATGGGAGTCTATTGAGGAGGACAAGTATGGGCACTATAGATGATAAGGAGCTGAATTGCCTCAATCAACTCATAAGCGTGGGTTTGCTCTAAACAAAAGAATCTCCTGAAGCACGACCTACTATGATGGAAATTGTTACTACATTGCACAACATCAAAGAGACTTTTTTGGGAGCTACAGGGATTCCAAAATTTTAATCAGAAATATCACATTTACTAGGCAGTACAAGTACTGCTCGTAACAACATTGGCAAAGGCCAAAGTTCTTCTAGTTTATTGTAAGGGAGTAGTGGTTGAATAATTGAACCATGAAGTAATTTGATCAATCGTCAGTTGTTTAACTAAACAATAAATGCAGTTTGGTTCATCCGCAAACTGCCATCACCCGGCAGGCAGGGTCTGAAAACCAACCTTCGGCCTAAGTTACTGGAAACGGCTCCCTACAGGGCAGAAACGCCGTTTTCCGTTTCTGATACGTTTCAGATACGGAAACGGCAAAAAAACGGCCAAAATACGTTTTTCGAGATGCAAAAACGTTTTGGGGTTTGAAAATCCGTTTTCCAGGCGTATTGATGGGAAAACCCTCCCGTTTAGCGGAAATGCAATACGTATCAGAGTTTTTGGAAACGTTAACCTCTTCTCCTCCATCGTTCTGTCTGGATGGTAAATCCCAGGTGTGTTTTATATAGTGTTATGGTTGATACTGTCAACACTTCCAGTTCCGGCTATGTTAATTAGATGTCCCATTGATGTTTGAACTTTGTGCTCAATTTTCTGTCATCTGAAAATATGCAACTAACACTGCCATGTTATACTAGTCTTTGAAAGGGAGGGTTTGGCGTATCTTTCACCGTTCACGTCTTGTTTAGACTCCAGAGGTGTACTAAGCATGACATTACTAACTAATCCAAATAGTATCAGGCTTCAGCATCGACACAATTGACAATACCCAATTATGATTTATTATTAGAGTCTATGTTGGAGAGCTGAGAAACAGTTGCTAAGTTTGCTGATGTGCTGTAGCATCTCTTGTATACTTGGACAGTCTTGTATTTTGTAAATGCATGTCTAAATTTTCATGGCTTAGAACTGTAGATTTAATGTTAAAAAAACATCTTATGCACATGCAAAAGTCATATGGGATACGTGAACTGCTATGCAATAAAGGACAGGAATTGTTAAGGATGTGCTTTGGTCTTTTAGACGTGAAAATTGGAAAGTACTATGTAAAAACTTAAAAGGCACATGAATTATCGAGAATGAGCTTTGGTCTGTTAGACCCAGAAATTGGAAACGCTTGTAGACTGTAGTTTTAAAAATCTATTATTAAGATAGGATACTGTACAGTACAAGAACATGATCTGAAAGTAGTTTATGAAATGGCCCTCTGAAGATTTTAATGGACTGGTCACTGAAAGGTTATTTAAATTTTGAGATCAGTGCAGCAATGCTCTGAAATGGCTCAAACATCCATGAAGAGGGAAATAGTTCATTTTGTTTTAATAATAAATACACAGGCAAACCTGGATTAACAATGCTGGAATCAAAGGATTCCATGGCTTCATTCCATTATATCATAAAAGGACAAAGAAGAGGTTTTGCCATTTGGCATTATCTTCATCTTGGAAGTTGGAACATAGTTGACATGATACAGGTAGACACAAGCAAGACTGCCTCTCTTGGCTTTTAAGTTTTACTGGAACTGTTTTGGTCTAGCACAAGATAGATTCAAAAAACGCAAGACTGATATCAAATATTACCCACAATTCTTCCAAACAAATCCTCAGCCACCAATAACAGAGGTCTTGAGCAGCTTGAATGGCACAACAAGAGGGGACTAAACCCCCCTTTTAGTAGCGTCTTGAACTCCAGAAATAGACTGGAACTGGGTCCTCAAAAGGACAAAACTCAGCCCATTTAAAATGGCAGAACTCAGCCCAAAACTCGACTAGCAAGTAATAACAAAAACTTGATGATAAGTTGAAACTTGAAGTTGAAACTTCAAACTTGAATCATGAATGTCATAATAATCGTTAATGATGATGGCAATGTTGAATGTTTATGCCATATGGCATATGTTGAAACTTGAATTCATGATTCATGATAGATCATAGTCTATAGATGATACAGATAATCTAGATTCTGAAATATGAATGGTGATATGAATTTTTTATTTTTAATATATATATATATATATGTATGTATATATTTATTATGTGCCGTTTCCTGCCGTATCGTATCCAGATTTTTTGAAAATTTGCCGTATCCGTTTCAAACCCCGTACCCGTATCCGTTCCCGTATCCGTTTTCTGGTAACTTAGCCTTCGGCCAGCCTTGATGGGGATGGGCCAGCCTTGATGGGGCCCCATCACCCCACCTTCCAACCGAACATCCCCTCAGCCCTCCAAGAACCTTTGATTTTTTCTAGAGATGTAGAATTCAGCACATCACTTGACTCAAATCTTTTCCTTATACAACCTCTACTTTATAGACCCCTCCAACATCCATGAACCCTTCCAACATCCTTCGGATTTTTTTTTTCTTTAATGACTTTTTGAAGTAATTTGAGTCATCTGTCATTGGTTCCATCTAGTTCAAGGCTTATTATTCTCTCCTTCTCTATGCAGCTTATTTGTAGTTCTATTCCCCTCTCCTTTATGTGGCATGCCTATTGTAACTTGTTGGGTCCATGAGCATGAACAATAAAGTGAAATATGCCATAAATGGTGTCTTGTAAATGTTTCTACAACTATAAAATCCTCTGTACTTATTTTAGAAAAACTTTATGTATATCAATCTTATTGTTCAATATTCTTCTACATCTATAGTAAAATGCAAATGTTCCGGATATAGATAGACCAAAGGTTTTGTGTTTGTTTTAAAGGATTAAAGAATAGGTCAGCAATTTTGTTTCCACAAGCATTCATGAAACATGAACATGTTGACAAAAATGAAGCTTAGACTATTTTTTATATGTTCCTCCTTTACACCAGCACTATGAAGTCACAGTTGTATCAGAAGATCAATCTGTACCAGACACAGTTCTACCTTATTCTCAAAACAGTCAGGAATTAGGTTGGACACCTAATTTCCATAGGAGGTAGCTGTAGGTTGAAATCTGTAGCACAATTATTATAATTAGTTCAAGATTTGGACTTGAATTATGTTTTAAAATATTATAGTGACCTTGGTTTTAAATAGGCCTGTTATCTCTGATATGCCATGAAGGTAACTCTTCTACTTTTCAACACAAGATATGATTTGAAACATGGTAGATATGGATTTTAGATGGATTTGGGGGTTCTGTTTGTTTATCAGCACATACTCTTTCAGTCACGAACACTATGAATAATCCATTTCAAAATATTCATTTGTTAATATGGAACAAAAGTGCTGAGAATATACACAGGTGAATCAAATTTCTGTTTTTATCCATAGATTGGACCCCAGTAATGTGCTGTTCATCAGGAGTGTTGTATTTGACAATTGGGAGTCTATATGGTCATGATATGAGAAGCATGAACTTCCTTTCACTAAGGCTAATCTTGTGTCTACTGTGACAAACACATGGACTCATTAGTCTCCACACAATATCCCTGTACCCAGAAAAACATAGTTGAAATATTTTTGAGACGTGATTTTAGCATGATTGTCACTACAGTTGGAATGTTTGCAGGAAACTTTGATGTCCAGTCTAGGGTACTACGTAATATGTCTGCTGAGTTTGGAGATATTTTCCTATTACAGCAAGAGTGTTATGTTGAGAGAGCCTTTCTTGAGGATTTGCCAGTCATGCTTCAGAGTAAGTGTTCCAGTTTTGAATCTCCAGATGTAGTGTCAGGGTCTGTAAGGCAGCAACACACATGCTTGCATCAGAAATCTGTTGCTATCAATAAGAAGTGGCTGTAAAATTCCCAGATCTTCAGTGATGAAATGGAGAAGACACTTGGAGCCGCTGCTGGGATCAAAAGAAACCTGATCTGTGCTTATTGAGGTGTTGGGCACATGATTTTGTTTGCCATTTGTTCAGGCGCAATGAGGAAAGTACCTTTAGCATGGAAAAATGGGTATGGCATCAAATGTTTGAAGAGAAGCAAACCAGCAATGAATTCAGTCTTTATAAGAGCAAAGTTCTTCCATGCATGAAGGTCTTGTAATCCTGCTCGCGGCACACCATAACACAAGAAATTCTGGAGATTCATATTTGCTGATCTAAATCACAGGATACATTAGGGTTGACGTATATTTTGTTTTTGGAAGAACGCATATATAAACCTTGTGCGCCTTATTCAGGATCTATGTAGAACTAAGGTTTTTAATATGACTAAAGCTAGCAGTGAGGGAAACTGTAGAAGGAGCAACAAAGCATACTTCTTTGAAGTATTTCTCCATACAGAGGATACTTACAATTTTTTTCCATGCATACTGTTGTGCCTCATTTGTAAATAAATATGTCCTTATGTGGCATGAAAACAATCTAATTCTGCCTATATATATGACAGGAAGAGCACGAACTGGTTGGAAGTCAGAATTGAGGTGTCCTCTGTCCTTTTCCTTGCAGCAAAACTCAATTACATAAAGAGCATACTTAGCATTTGTCACAGTATAAAATTATTTAGAAAGACAAGGCACAGGCTACAGAATTAGAATTAGTTCCTTTATGTTTTCACCTATAATGCACAGGCTACAGATCTTGAAACACACGATTTTTGCTAGAGTATCAGTGTCTATACAAGCTCTGGTTTGTTCAGGAAAGAATATAACCAAAAGCCCCAACTAGTTTTCTTAGTTACACTTTGCAATGTTTCTGAATGGCTATAGTATTTTTATCACCTGGTTCAATTAACAGTAGTGTAATTAGGGAAGGCAAAGTCAAGAGGTTCATCACAATTTAGGCTAAAATATCAATTAGATAGAAAAAGCATACATTATGCATGACTTTTGATTTGTTTAATCAACCCACTGGTCCATGGGCCTAGGCATCTAAAACAAAATAAAAAGTGAACAACGAGAGATAGAGAAATGGACAGGGGATGAACAATGAAGGCATAAAATATGTAGGGCATACGAAGAAGAAACACATGCAAAATATTCTTCTCGAAAGAAGAAAGGCGCAAAAAAAAGATGCAGATGTTGGAATGGAGATATATCCTTTTAAGAGGAACAAAAACAGAGAGAAAATGATGATTTCCATTTTCTGATGATGTCTTCCATGAATTTTATGACAAATAATTTGAGTTTTTTATGCCTTTCTTTTGGAAGGCAGTTTCCAAGTAATAAAATGCTTATGAAGCAGGTAGTCAGAACATTGAATCGAGATCCTATTGGAAAAAACATTCCTTTTATGAAATAAGATGCATAAGTTTTCCTTTATGCAAGCCTTTGCAAAACCCAAATAATTTGAAAAGGTCAGTTCAAAGGTAAAATAACACAAAAGAAGGAAAACAATCTGTTCATAACTTTTGGTCAATCCAAAATTGCAAACTCCATAAAGAGCGTGGACAACTTCCTCAAAATCTTGTGCAATAGGCATCATTAATAAGATCAAATCATAAGTGTCCATTGAATCCCAGTGGGTTAGCATGTCAATCAGAGTACATGGCAAAAGATGGAGGCCAAAGTGTTAACCCACATTAAGCAAGGTATATGGGGATGTAATGCAATCTGATATTTATGAATCAAGAACTAACAATGGTGGCAAATCAAGCCATCATATTCCACAAAATATTTGATGCATAACTATTAATAGAATGCAATAATCAAGGCTGGCAATCAAATAAAATATATATGACCTCTCCTCATGCAGGGCAAATCATTATTGAGGGAGGAGGGTATATGGTGGTCATTATCGCATTTGGGGAAGGTGAAGGATGGAGAGATGCTATTCTTAATTGGTAGGCTTTGGTTGTTTTCATTGGATTCCAGTTCTCAACTTACACTGTATGAAGCTTTGGATTGCCATGTCTGTCTCCGCCCAGGGTAGGAATTTGGATTTCTCTTTACCCGTCATACAATTTTTTTTTGACGTTTTGGGTTCTTATGCTTCCCGTCAAGAAACGTTATATTAAAAATTTTGCCCTTCAAGAGTGATGTTCTCATAATAAATTAACCCTTCACTAATAAAGTTTTGATTAAAAAATTACCATTCAATAAATAATTATGTTGAAAATTTTCATATATTTATCGTAAGGAAAAAACTGAAATTTGAAAAAAACTCAATTGTGGAGGTTTCAATAAAAAGTGTTGAACATTTGAAATTTGCTCATTTAAAGTATATAATCAGTGCAAAAAACTGAAATTTGAAAAAAACTCAATTGTGGAGGTTTCAATAAAAAGTGTTGAACATTTGAAATTTGCTCATTTAAAGTATATAATCAGTGCAAGGTAAAACTGAAATTTGAAAAAACTCAATTGTGGAGGTTTCAATAAAAAGTGTTGAACATTTGAAATTTGCTCA
>APFE030702237.1:141697-193793 GCA_000404065.3 Pinus taeda
AACAAATATTATAATATAAATTCCAAATATTACGATACTTAATTATTAATCACTCAATATAATATATTACTGCTATGAAATATATACCTATAACTTTAAATAACATACACCTATAACTTTAAATAACATGAAACTAATTTATTTCAATAAAAACAAATATTAGAGAATTCCAAATATTACTGCACTTCTTTATAAGATTGTTGTTTGAGAGGGTAGTAATGACGTTTTTGCAAAAAAGTGAATAGTAAAAAATACGTTTTAGAACTTTGAAAGCCCATCACAAAAAACGGCTTTTTAAAATTTTTAAACGTGAAATACGGTCAAAATGCCTTGTGACGGGCATTTTGCCCGTCAAATTCCAACCCTGTCTCCGCCCTATATGTCTGTTCTGCTTTGAATCAGAGTGGGAGGTATAACACTTGAGGGTGCCACCATGGATAGTTCTTATGTTCCTGAGATAAAAGGGGGTAAGCGGAGAGAGTGGGGGGAGGGGCAGAAGTAGACAGGGAGACTTATTCTCCTCTAAATGTTTTGGGCACAAGAAAAACTCCAGGGTGGTGGTTTTGAGGCCACTGACACACATCCTATTGGGAAGAACTGAGGTCATCTGTCATCCACTCTTCAAGTATGAAGATCTAGTGGGAAGACATGAACGAGCATTTAGAATTTGACATCCAACACCTCAGATTTACACTTGGCAGCATGCCAGCAAAATTATGAAGGAACAACAGACTAAAGAAGAGATGAGGAATCCTTCTGATTCTCACCAGACAACCCAAAAAATATTCCAGGATATCAGAATGTCTTCAAAGTTCCTATAGATTCCCAGTGGATGGTAAAGTATGTTCTCATGGGATTCTTGGCATAACAAACAACAACCTAAAGAATCTACATCAGGATTACCATCAATGAATGCTTCCATTCTCCGCAGGATACCTGCCAACTTCGGCAACACATGTGAGCTTCCTGGAGAAAAAGTTGATAGCAGAAGCATGCTCTGGAGACAAGTAATTACCTGAACTACCTTCTCCAAGAGATGAGGACCAACTGATGTGGAAGATGGAATGAGGGCTCTGCAACAGTTCAAAGCAACCAGTCAAGCGACACATTCCCTATGTTTGTTGGACGAAAATGCTGCCAACTCAGTTAAGGATTTTGATATTTCTTTTAGCTGTTTGATTTGGCATAGCCTTAAACTTTGCTTACGAAAACATATATATAGGGTTCAGTTTGATGATTAGTTTGCTAGTTTAAAGATTATAGTGGGCTCTATGGGTATGCCCAGTAGTCCTTTCAGAGATTTGGAAATTTTGTTATTTTATTCTGCTCTGTAATCAGTAAATATCAAATCCTAAAACTGAATCTATGATATGATCAAGCATGGTAAGGCAGAGTCCAGCTAGTATGGACAAGGATTGAGACTGATGTTGTCAAGCAAAGCTTTTTTTGGCTTTATCATCAAACAATGAAACTTTAATTTTGAGGCAGTGAAGCTTGAGTGTGACAATGCACGCTGCTGTATGTTAATGTAAAAAGTCTTTAATTTACCAAAACAAATAAGGACAAAATATCTGGAAATCCTCCAACCCTTCAGGAATTCCCCTGACAAAGTCACAAAATTTCTTTCATGCCTCAACATTCCCGTACCACACTGGTGGATCATGCTAACATCCAAACACCTTAAAATTGTAGAAAAAACACTCTGAAGCTTCAAAACTGTAAGGGTGCCAAAACCCGTGTGAGAACACCCCACGAGTTGACTAAAGGTTAGATGAAACTTACAGACACATTGACAACATAATATCTAGGGTCAAGGGAATAAATCTCCAAGGAGCAGGGACAAGTGAAGTCAATAAAAAATTCAAATGCCAACTGAAAGAATGATGTTTTAGTGCATATTCATTTATGTATAGTAGCCTGTTAACCCCTGACAGTTAGCTTGATTGGAAGATGCTTTGTGCTAAGTCAACAAAGGTCTCAAGATCAAATCTCATAGGTCCTTTGGGGTTACTTATCTCTGTGACCTGTGGTAGATTTGCTTTCCATCCAGAAATTCTGTAGAAGGGAAGGGAGAGCTCTATGAGGAGGATACAAAAACACTTTGGACTGAGCAAAATGACCACTATTTAGATGTTTGTCCTGCCCATACGAATTGTACAGACACGTGTGGATACCAAACACACATTGGACTGAGCAAAATGACTTCTATATAGATGTTTGGCCTGCACATACAAACTATATGGGCACATGTATGGACTGTCTAGATAATTGTATGGATCCGAACAACACTGTCTGTATGACTGTACAAATTTGTATTGTGCTATCTGTTGTTGCACAATGTGTCTAGGCACCGCGACAACGCTCAGAATGCCCCTGACAAAGTCACAAAATTTATTTCATGCCTCAACATTCCCGTACCACACTGGTGGATCATGCTAACATCCAAACACCTTAAAATTGTAGAAAAAATACTCTGAAGCTTCAAAATTGTAAGGGTACCAAAACCCGTGTGAGAACACCCCACGGGTTGACTAAAGGTTAGATGAATCTTACAAACACATTGACAACATAATATCTAGGGTCAAGGGAATAAATCTCCAAGGAGCAGGGACAAGTGAAGTCATTAAAAAATTCAAATGCCAACTGAAAGAATGATTTTTTAGTGCGTATTCATTTATGTATAGTAGCCAGTTAACCCCTAACAGTTAGCTTGATTGGAAGATGCTTTGTGCTAAGTCTACAGAGGTCTCAGGATCAAATCTCGCAGATCCTTTGGGGTTACTTATCTATGTGACCTATGGTAGATCTGCTTTCCATCTAGAAATTCTGCAGAAGGGAAGGGAGAGCTCTATGAGGAGGATACAAAAACACTTTGGACTGAGCAAAGTGACCACTATTTAGACGTTTGTCCTGCCCATACGAACTATATAGACACATGTATGGATACCAAACACACATTGGACTCAGAAAAATGACTTTTATATAGATGTTTGGCCTGCACATACAAATTGTATGGGCACATGTATGGATTGTCTAGATAATTGTATGGATTCGAACAATATTGTCTGTATCACTGTACAAATCTGTATTGTGCTATCTGTTGTCGCACAATGTGTCTAAGCACCATGACAACGCTCAGAGTAAGGGTTGTCACTCTTAATCCTTACTCACTCTGTTTAGACTCTCTCCTAGGCAAGTCAAGGGGGTAGTCCCTAAGGTAAATGGAGGAGAAAGCCTGTGGAACACGGACTCTAGGAGATTTTAATGATGGACAACTTGATGAATGAATCTAAATGATTAAATCAGATTGATAGATTAAACGCCAACATAAACAAGACATGACCACAAGATAGAAACAATTATAGACTAGTGCCTTCAATATTTGAATTAACAAGTTATCCAGAATGATGAAAAGCGGCAATCATAAATAATCCATATGCAAGTAATCCTAGATTTAAAATTATTTTCGTTGACTGCCCAAATATAGATTAAATAAATTATCTTCAATAGCCAAATATGATTAAAAATGTTTATCGCATCTTGACCATAGGAAAATCATAAAAATTGCATTTAATGACCAAATGACACTAAGGAACTTTAGGTTAAAATTTTTAATTATTCCTTCGGAACTTAATTTAATCAAAGGGTTAAAAAAATCAAAATTTTTAATGGGCCATAGGCCACATTAAAAATTCTAAAGTTTAAGCAAAAACAACCCCTTGATTTTGTTTTTTCTCAGTGACAAAATCTCTTTTTTTTTAGAAATTTGTAAGGTTTTAAAAATTTTCTAATTTTATATTTTTAAAATGTTTTTGGATTTTTTAAACTTTTTAAATGTTTTTTAAGACTTTTATAATTAAAAAAAAATGAAATCAAATGAAATCAAAAGAAAACAAAATCGTTTTTTTATTTTTATTTTAATTTTTTCAAGTTTTTTTAAATGTTCAGAACTTTTTAACCTTTTTTTTTTAACTTTTAAGATTTTTTTTAATTTTCAATTTTTATTGAGTTTCCAAATCAGAAATGAAATTGAAATAATAAAACGTGAAATTATATGAAATAAAAAATAAAAAACAAAGTAAAATCGAATCTTAAATTAAGTCGAAAAAACATTCTAACCCTAAAATACAAATGAAATCAAAGAAGAAAATATCGAAGTGTTTGCTTCTTGTTGTTGTGTTTTATAGGTTTGGTCGATGACAAGGAGCGTGGAATCGGCAGCTACGTGAGAAGACCACAGGGAAGAGGAGGACTGCGGGGAAGAGTGGATGAATGTTGGTTGCGTGAAAGAAAATGTGGCAGCAAGAGGGATCACTGAGATGAAGACTGCGTGTAGTTATGTGAGGATGGGAGCTCGATGGGGGGCTGATGAAAGGCAGCGAGGGTTTAGAGTTAGCATGAGAGGGATGGAGACTCAATGCTGCGGGTTGATGAGCATAAGGGTTTGAAGCTGGAGGCAGCGAAGGAAGGCATTTTAGGAGGTTTTCTATTCTCCTTTTGCAGGTTTGGAATGGCGGCCAGTAGTGCGGATTTGAAGAGAAAGCAGGTAGCAGGGCAGGGGCCTTAAAACAAAATCAAAATGCACAGTGAAAACCCAAAAAACCAGGCAACAAATCCCAAAAACCAATCAACAAACTGGCGGCTGAAAAACCCCTTAAAATTTACCAAAACTCTAAGAATTTTCCAGAAATCTTAATTTAAAATTTTGAATTAGCTTGCTTCAGATTTGATCTTGAAACCCTCACGAAATTTCCAGCTCTGATTTTAAATTTAAATCCCTGCAAAAAATGATGTTGATGGATCTCCAGAGATCCAAATCTTACCCTCCAGGGTCTAGATCTGGACTTTGCACAGCTTTCAGCTTCATATCTGCAGCTGCAATACAAAAAAAACTCCCAAACGATATACACAATGACCCAAAAACACTAAAACCCTTAAAACCAAAGTGAGAGAACCAAAATTAATTACAGATCTATGTACATAAATGGCAGATCTATCAGATTTAGGTAGTGTGACTTCGACTCCGCTCCAGATCTGATGATCTGAGGCTCTCAATAGCCAGATCTAACGATTTAGCACAGAAAAATTATTTTTTTTTGAATTTTAGAGGAGGTACTAAGCTCAAAACCCTTCATGCATCACCCATAAAAATATCTTATGATCAGCCTGGGATCAAATTCAAATTGGGCTCTTTGGAAAACAAGGATCAGGGGTTGGCTTGTTCAGCCGAGAACTTTCCCGAATGCCCGATGATCTAATAATCAAGGATTTTCGTGCAAAACTCAATTCAGCCGTCAACATAGAGCGAGAAAACAATAATAAAATTCAGATCTAATAGAGATACTTGCTATTATATTCAAAACTTAAATTATCATTCAAACCCCAGTGATTGAGCAAGATACATGTACTCAAATCGCTCTTCAGAAGCTATTGTTAATGGCAAAAGAGAAATTACGCACGAAAATAATACATCTTACAATGTTTCTATGAAGAGTAACACTAGTAGAAATTAACCCCAAAGTCTTTCTTTATTGCTCATAAAAAGATTACAAGAGAGCTTTTCACTTAGTACATGATCAAAAGATCGGATGATACTGACTGACAAATGACCTCCTATTTAAAGATAAATCCTCCAACGGCTAGTTCGAGTGATCCTTGTCAAAGTGATCTCAACCGTTGATGAGGATCAAAATTTCTTTTAATCTCATCCGTCAAAATTTTAAATATTGAGGAAATTTCGAATTTTTCAATTAAATGCGTTTTAATAAATTCAAAAATTAAAATTTTGCATTTATTTCTTCAAAATTTTGACTTTGACTTAACCCCAAGGACCCAAGGTATAAAATTTAGAAAAATAATCAATTAACCTTAGTCCCTGGATCTGTTAAGATTTAATTTTTTAAAGGATCCACGAATTTTACCTCTAGAAAATTTAAATTTACTTAGGACCTATGACCTATGAGGGGATAATTTTTTTTTCCAACCCTCAAGACACTTTACATCATGATTTTTACATTTTTTACATCTCAAGCGAGAAAAACCCATTTGAAAAAGACCCTCACAGACTACCCAGTTCTGCGACACAAATATAATCTAGCAGATCAAGCAATTTGTAATAAAATAACCTAACCAAATAGTCAGGATTATTCCCAAATCACTTTTACAAAGACTCGATCTGGACTCCCCTAAGATGCCAGTGACAAAATCCATTCCGGCTTTGGGGTAACGCTGAAGGAAAACTCTACCGACCATCCGAGAATGGATCGGTGAGACAAAACCCCTCCCGGAATGTAGATCGTCACCGGAAAAGTAGGTTTGCCTAGGTGATTACATACACAACACGGATCTGCTGAAATTATTTACATTATACACATGCAGATTGGGTTTACATTATAAGATGATCCTTAGGCTAATGATGATAGCTGGATGGTAGGAACACATCGATCAAGCACTATCCCTTTTGCAAAAAAGGGGTGTACTGCTATGGGTCGTTGACACGTAGTGGTCAACATCTGGCTCTACTTGGGGACATGTTGCTGCACTGGAGGAATGTGAGAATCCATAATCTTTATCCACGCAACACACAACAAAACATAAGTAGCGTCCATCCAAAAATCATCATATAACGTTAAACACAGGAAAGATATAAGTTCTTCATTTATTAACTAGTCTAGCAACATGAAAAACCAAATCTAACTACACAATGAACCACTGAAATAACAGGGCATAAGGTTAGAAATACAATACAAAGATGCCCCATGGCATCAGATGTGTTCAATATAGTGCATACTAAGCATTTGCCTGCTTTCAGGCAAATTTGTCAGTTGTTTCTCGGATGTGCCATGTCCAATCCTACATATAGTAGGACTTTTTCCTATTTGAAACTCAAGCTGCTTACGGCCATCTGATGCATCAAATCACTTTCTCAATCTCTTTCTCTTGCGCTTTTTATTTGTGGCAGGGTTTATCATTGATGACCTGGAACATTCTGTTTCAAAACTCAAATGAAGTTTGTAGGGTATGCATGACATGTCTTTCTTATTTCTGCATTTGATTCTTATCAATTTACGTTTTATCCGGGTCACCTTCAATTAGCCACTTTCCAATGGAGCAAATGACCTCCTCATAATAAGATGGAGCTTGCTGCAGCAGATAAGGAGGCTTCTGATTTATTGAGGTCTCCTTGTTTCTTTCATCCTCTGACCAATGCCGAAATTTTTGTATCTGTATTGTTATGGCATCCATCTGGTTAGAGTGTTCAACCTTCATAACATTGATTTCCTTGGCATGTTTTTCCTCCATGGTTAATAACTTATCCTGAAGGCATATCTGACCAACTTCCACATCTTTTATTACTTTTTCATTCTTTTCTTTCATGCCCATGAAATATTTTGCATATAGTTTATCTCTTTCTTATGATTTGCTTGCATGGTAGCCAACTGATTATTATAATCCAATGTCATGATGGTCATTTCTTCATCCATAGTTAATAACTTGCTTTGCATAAAATTAATTTCCTTGTCATGATTAGCTTTCATAGTTACCATCTCTTTATCTCGCTTTTCCAAGTGGGTGTATAAAGTTCTCATATCCTTGACGTAATCAGTTACAATTTTTTCTTGATTAAGCTCCATATTTTTTACCAGCTACATTAGTTCTTCTATAATTTGCTTATCATTTTCCCTTTCATTGTCGACACTGATTTGACAACTTGTCCCTATTTTTTCACTGTCATGGATTTGATCTGCAACAGTACAAGTCGATGGCACATTCTGATATGGAGAATTGTCTTGAAATCTTTCATCGACAGTTGAATCCTTCACAAAATCACTTTCATTCTGTTGCATAATTTTAGGGGCACCATATCTATCTTTAAAAGCATTGACAATGTCTTGTAAAGAAGTGAAAGAATCTTCAGGACAATTATTAAACCAATTCAAAGCATCACCCTCTAAAGAAAAGGCAAATAGACGCATTTTGACATCTTCATGATGATACTGGGGAGAACTACAATATATGAGCATTATACGAGTAAACCTGCATAAATACTTGCTAACAACGTTTGAATCACCACTCGAGAACAAATACAATTTATGAATGACCACTTCTAAATATCATGGAGAACATCAGTAAAATGACACGGGGTAAACGAATAATCCATGATGAATAATGAGAGACCAAATGGATGATAGAGAGAGACCTCTGCTCAAGAAATTCAAGAGATCCACAAGAAGGGAGCTTCTAGTAGAAATTCTTGTAGAAATGAAAGAAGTGGTCACCACTTGAACATGAGTCTAGCTCTAGAAAAGGCAAAAACAACTGGATATAGGGGAGGGCTTCTTGTCTGAGAAATAATAAATGAAAGAAGTGGAGTTGCCACCCAAACAAGAAACGAACTGAAATGTCCAGGTGCTAAAAGAGCAGATGAAACGATAAATGAGATGACAAAATATAAGGCGATGAAAAGATCAAATGACACCAGGAAATGTTGTGCTGCCTAACAGGCTAATGAATGGCGGAAAAGATGAGATCTGCGAAGGAGTGTTGACTTTGCTGGCTAAAATGAATGATAGAAAGATGAAAGATAAATGTCGTGAGGACAAAGAACAGAAAAAGAAAAACTCTATTCCCGGCAGCAGCGCCAAAATTGTTGTCACACAATGTGTCTAGGCACCGCAACAACGCTTAGAGTAAGGGATGTCACTCTTAATCCTTACTCACTCCGTTTAGACTCTCTCTTAGGCAAGTCAAGGGGGGTAATCCCTAAGGTAAATGGACGAGAAGCCCTATGGAACACGGGCTCTAGGAGATTTTAATGATGGACAACTTGATGAATGAATCTAAATGATTAAATCAGATTGATAGATTAAACGCCAACGTAAACAAAACACGACCACAAGATAGAAACAATTATAGACCACTGCGTTCAATATTTGAATTAACAAGTTATCCAAAATGATGAAAAGCGACAATCATAAATAATCCTTATGCAAGAAATCCTAGATTTAAAATTACTTTCGTCTAAATCTAGATTAAATAAATTTTCTTGAACAGCCAAATATGATTAAAAATGTTTATCACACCTTGACCATAGGAAAATCATAAAAATTTCATTTAATGACCAAATGACACTAAGGAACTTTAGCTTAAAATTTTTTAATTATACCTTAGGAACTTAATTTAATCAAAGGGTTTTAAAAAATCAAAATTTTTAATGGGCCATAGGCCACATTAAAAATTCTAAAGTTTAAGCGAAAAAACCCTTGATTTTGTTTATTCTCAGTCATAAGTCATAAATTCTCTTTTTTTTTTTTTTTTTTATTTATTCTTTATTGTTTTAAATTTTCTTAAATTTTTTTTATATATGTTTTAATGTTTTTTGGTTTTTTAAACTTTTTAAATGTTTTTAAGACTTTTATAATTAAAAAAAATTTGAAATCAAATGAAATCAAAAAGAAAACAAAATCGATTTTTTATTTTTATGTTTTTTAGGATTTTTCAAATGTTTAGAACATTTTATATTCTTCTTCTTCTTCTTCTTCTTTCTTTTTTTTTTTTTTTTTTTTTTTTTTTTTTTTTTTTTAACTTGGAATTTTTTTTTTAATTTTAATTTTTATTAAGTTTTCCAAATCAGAAATGAAATTAAAATAATAAAATGTGAAACTATACGAAATAAAAAAAATAAAAATAAAAAGTAAAATCGAATCTTAAATTAAGTCGAAAAAACATTCTAACCCTAAAATACAATTGAAATCAAAGAACTACCTACTCAAAAGAAAAAAATCGAAGTGTTTGCTTGTTGTTGTTGTGTTTTGCAAGTTTGGTCGACAACAAGGAGCGTGGAATGGGCAGCTGCGTGAGAAGACCACAGGGAAGAGGAGGACTGCGGGGAAGAGTGGATGAACATTGGTTGCATGAAAGCAAATGTGGCAGCAAGGAGGGATGAATGAGATGAAGACTACATGCAATTGCGTGAGGATGGGAGCTCAATGGGGAGCTGATGAAAAGACTAAGCAGCGAGGGTTTAGAGACAGCGTGAGAGGGATGGAGGCTCAATGCTGTGGGTTGATGAGCATAAGGGTTTGAAGATGGAGGCAGCGAAGGAAGGGATTTGAGGTGGTTTTTTGTTCTCCTTTTGCAGGTTTGGAATGGCGGCCAGCGACGCGGATTTGAAGAGAAAGCAGGTAGCAGGGCTGGGGCCTTAAAAAAAAAAACAAAATGCATAGTGAAACCCAAAAAACCAGGCAACAAATCCCAGGAACCAATCAACAAACTAGTGGTTGAAAAACCCCTTGAAATTTACGAAAATTCCTTTAAGAATTTTCTAGAAATCTTAATTTAAAATTTTGAATCAGCTTGCTTCAAATTTGATCCTGAAACCCTCACAAAATTTCCAAATCTGATTTTAAATTTAAATCCCTGCAAAAAATGATGCTGATAGACCTCTAGAGATCCAGATCTTACCCTCCAGGGCCTAGATCTGGATTCTGCACAGCTTTCAGCTTCAAATCTGCAGCTGCAATATAACAAAAAACACGCAAACGATATACACAATGACCCAAAAAACACTAAAACCCTGAAAACCAAAGTTAGAAAACCAAAACTAATTACATATCTATGTACATAAATGGCAGATCTATCAGATCTAGGGAGTGTGAGTTCGACTCCGCTTCCAGTTCTGATGATTTGAGGGTCTCAATGGCCAGATCTAACGATTTAGCATAGAATTTTTTTTTTTTTTTTGAATTTTAGAGGAGGTATTAAGCTCAAAACCCTTCATGCATCACCCATAGATATATCTTATGATAAGCCCAGGATCAAATTCAAACTGGGCTCTTCAGAAAACATGGATCGGGAGTTGGCTGGTTCAGGCGAGAACTTCCTCGAACGCCCGATGATCTAATAATCTAGGATTTTCGTGCAAAACTCAATTCAGCCGTCAACATAGAGCGATAAAACAATAATAAAATTAAGATCTAATAGAGATACTTGCTCTTATATTCAAAACTTAAATTATCATTCGAACCCCAGCGACTGAGCAAGATACCTGTACTCAAATCGTTCTTTAGAAACTATATTAATGGAAAAAAAGAAATTACACACGAAAATAATACATCTTACAACATTTCCATGAAGAGTAACACTAACAGAAATTAATCCCAAAGTCTTTCTTTATTGTTCATAAAAAGATTACAAGAGAGCTTTTCGCTTAGGACACGATCCAAAGATCGGATGATATTGACTGGCAAATGATCTCGTATTTAAAGATAAATCCTCCAACGGCTAGTTCGAGTGATCCTTGTGAAAGTAATCTCGACTGTTGATGAGGATCAAAATTTCTTTTAATCTCATCTGTCGAAATTTTAAATATTGAGGAAATTTCGAATTTTTCAATTAAATGCATTTTAATAAATTCAAAAATCAAAATTTTGCATTTATTTCCTCAAAATTTTGACTTTGACTTAACCCCAGGGACCCAAAGCATAAAATTTAGCAAAATAATCAATTAACCTTAGTTCCTGGACATGTTAAGATTTAATTTTTTAAAGGATCCACGAATTTAACCTCTGGAAAATTTAAATTTACTTTGGACCTATGACCTATGAGGGGATAAATTATTTTTCTAACCCTCAAGACACTTTACATCATGATTTTTACATTTTTTACATCTCAAGGGGCAAAAACCCATTTGAAAAAGACCCTCGCAGACTACCCAGTTCTGCGACACAAATATAATCTAGCGGATCAAGCAATTTGTAATAAAATAACCTAACCAAATAGTCAGGATTATTCCCAAATCACTTTTACAAAGACTCGATCTAGAACACAAGGAATCCCCTAAGATGCTAGTGACAAAATCCATTTTGGCTTTGGGGTAAGGCTGAAGGAAAATTCTGCCGACCATCCGAGAATGGATCAGTGAGACAAAAAACCTTCCAGAATGTAGATCGTCACCAGAAAATTAGGTTTACCTAGGTGATTACATACACTACACGGACCTGCTGAAATTATTTACATTATACACATGCAGATTGGGTTTACATTATAAGATGATCCTCAGGATGATGATGATAGCTAGATGGCAGGAACACATCGATCAGGCGATATCCCTTTTGCAAAAAAGGGAGTGTACTGCTATGGGTTGTTGACACATAGTGGTCAACACTATCCATGTGACCGTATGGGACTAAGTGTTGTTGGAAACATCTCTTTCCTATTTACCTGCTCTCTCTCCGTCTATGTTGCTCAACCTACTCAACTGCCCAAGTGTGTTAAAGGCCTCTACCTTGCCCTATATATATACTTTTGGTAGAGAATCTATTTTTAAGAGTCCTCCTAGTCTAAGTTATGCATGAGATACTATCTTAGGGTCATTTGTTAAACACAAGAATTTCACTTTTTTTACTAAAGTGAATTACAAAATAGAATTACTTTTCCAAAAATAGAATTATTTTTCAAAATTATCTCAAACTACTTCTTATGTTCACACTGAACCTATGCAGAAGTTCATGTCCGAGCTATAATTCTCAATAGTGAGATTTTTAGTGCGTCAAAAAGTTTCAAGTAAAGCACCATTAATGGCAGCAACGAGCATAAAAGATCTTGGAAAAATGCATCTTGAACGTCAAATATGGTTAATATGATTGATTGGCCGTCATAGATCACAAATCATTTAAGTTCAAAAATTATTTTTGACAATTTGTTTCTTTTAGAAATTGCGTTAATAGTTCACTGTGCCATGTAATTATTACATGTAACCCCTCTAAATCAACTGGTGTGTTTAAGTTTAAGAGAGACACATCACATATAGTTAAGTGATATACTTGTGTAAACTGATCCCTACGTAGATGAAATGTAAGGGATATCATGCTTGGTTAAACTCCTCCACCATGTATTTCTTTCCCTAGTAGTTTGCTCAACAAAATTTAGAAGTGAGCTTCAACAATATTAACCCATTGTCTCAATATAAATTCCCATTTTTTTATATGTCAATTCTTCATGGACTCTGTGCAGTCACATTGAAGTTTCTTCACATTTTTCTCTATATTTTCCATGAACTCTTTGCAGTTATATTGAAGTTTCTCTGAATAAAATTGCTAAAACATTTGACAATAGAGTTTTCGTGATTTAAAAATTCTAAATGCATTTGATTTATGTTTTTTCTTGAAAGCCCAACTATACTGAATGTTGGAACAAATGGTAAAGCACATAATCACTAAAGCTTGTATGCATTTTCATCATTGTTTGATGTTGAAATTTCTAATTCTATCTGTTAGAAATTTAATTTGTATTCTTCTGGTTTATTTCTTCTACTTGTTAATTCCGAACAAGTTATTTAAAACATATAAATAATGAAATAAACACAATACAGTCTCAACATCTACATATCAACAGCTGAAAGAAAACAAACACACAAGTGACACAGTTATTTGTGGACAAATGTCCCTGTAAAAACCCAATGCAGGAAAACTAGTGCAGCGATTATGAGGGTTTATTATTATGCAGTATTTCCTTGAGTACAATTGGGTGCCAAACTGGCTCACTTGACAGAGAAAAACAACCGGCAATAATACCTCTCTATTCGGAAACAGGTATTCTGAAAACCTGTCCCATGAAACCCTCACCAGCAACTCGGAAGCACCATGTCAACCTCCTACTACTTTGTGTCAACCTTAGAACCCTTTGCGTTAGCCCTCTGAGGCACTACGCAGCCTCTGGGACCCTCTGTGTAACTCCTACTGCCGTCTGGGTGGATGACGCAGGCCCTCTGGCCTCTGCGCTGTCTTTACTGGACTCTGTGTGGCCTGCTCTGGTTGTTGCTTCTTGCTCTCTACGTCTACTCTGGTCTCTCGGCACTATCTTTGCCTCTCTGTCCAATGCTCACTACCCCTTGCTGTTGATCATTGATTCGACTTTGGTTTGCAACCCCACTCTAGCAAATCGAATGACTGATCACTCTGATGTATTCTCCAACTGACCCTCAAGCCTCCTCTTACACATTTCCTATTGGTCCTTCAACGATCGATATTAAATATCTAATTAACAGCTAAGATTAGATTTGGCTTGATCCATGACTTTTGGAACCTACTAACCCAGTTTTATATTAATACCCATTAATATTTTATTTTTCCTAAGTTTAGACTTAGGAACTCCATTAAAAATATTAATTATTTTAAGATCACCCAAACCAGGTACAATCTGTCCAAAGTTCAAACCATTTCTGGGTCTTGGAGATCTCCTGTGCTTTAGCCTGTACACCAATTTGCATGGTTAAATAACATCCGATGCTACCCCAAATCAACACTCCCGCTTAGCGAGGATTGTGCTCTAGTAATACTCCACATTGAGCATCACTCTGATTATACGACACCGATACCTGTGTTGATGCTAGGCCTCCCCACCCATACTGCTTCCCATGGCTCAGCCACTGCCACTGTTGCATCCGTACGATAGCTCCCTCTGCATCTTTGCCGTTGCTGGTCCTTTTTGCTAACACAGCATTTGCACTGCAACCTACTCTCATGATGTTGCATCGTGATATTGCATACTTCTACTGCACTGCAACTTAGTTACTGAGAAGTAAGTAACTGATCCTCCCAACTTCTAAAATCCCTGTCAAGCTAGAAACACTCTTGATGCTGAAGCTCTCTCTGTTTCTATCAAGTGCTCCCTCTATGGCCTCTACATTGCTGCAATAACTCCCTGCATCTCGCATCACTGCAACCCTCTCTGTGCCATCATGCACTGTTGCAACACTCTCTATGCCTCTCATGCTGTTGCAGCCTGCTAGCCTTGCACTGCCCGGGGACTCCTGCATTGTAGCACTCTCTGCCACTTCATCTGCATCTGTCTCTACCGACATCCGCAAGTCCTGCTACTCTCTCTTTGGGGCTCCTGTAGCAAGGTATAAACCAATAGGTTGTCATCCTCCTTGACTTCCTTCTCTGCCTTCACTGGCGCTTCTTCAGACGAATCTCCCTTGTTCTTCTTCCTTGGACACTGGTTCACATAATGACCCAATTTCCCATAGTTGAAGCATTTGACCTTAGAGAGGTACTTTTTCTTCCTCTTCTCCTACTTTCCCGTAGATGCTAGAGCTGCGTCATCTTCCTCTTCCTTCTTGATACGAACTCCTTTGCTGCTACTTCCCATCTTGCTCAGCCGTATGATCTCTTCTTGGCGAAGAGTCGCCCACAATTATTCCAAATTTGGAAGAGTTGCCTTGCCCAGTATACTCTGGACAAATTTCTGCCACTCCTCGGAAACTGTGTTTAGTGTAGTCCTCACCATCAACTCCTGATCCAACATGGCTCCTATGGAAGTCAGTTGGTCCCAGATCTCCTTCAATCGACTGAGGAAGTGATCTATCTACTCCCCCTTCTACATTTGATATGACCGCAGTTGATTCTCAGGTAACATCTTCCTTTGCACGGAAGTATGCTGGTACAACGTCCTCAGGGTGTCCCACATTTCCTTTGTCATATTCTTCTCGGCAATATGTTGGACCACATGATCCTTGACCCCATCATGGATGATGCATTTTACCTTGGCCATTGCCTCCTCATACTTCTCATTAGCTGTCGGGTCAACTGGGATAGCCATTTTTCTTAAGGTGAAGCCCTTGATGCGATGTCTATCTAGAATGGATAAGATCCTGGCTTTCCAGACCACAAAGTTGGACACCCGGTCCAGCTTCTCCTGATCCCTCAATCCCTTCACGATCATCTCTCTACTCTTCTTGTCGACTCCTCCTAGTCTCTCTACTGCCCTCCTGGAAGTCCTCTCTTTGACTCCTGCTGAGTCTCTCTACTTCCCGCCTGGAAGTTCTCTGTTGGACTCCCTCTGAGTTTCGATTTCCCTTCTAGAAATCCTTCTTCCAATCATCAAGTTGCACCTCTCCGATCTTCTGTGCACTTGCAACTCTGATCCTAATTCCTTGGCTAGAAATTTGCCTCGGTAGCAACTCCCTCTACCTTGGTTTTTCCCTGTTAGGTATTGTTTTTCCCATAGTACCCCACCAACTTCGTTCCCACAAACTGCCCACAGCTTCCTATGCCCCAGCAACTGAAGGACTGAGCCTCTAGGCTATGCACAATCCCGACACTGGCAAAACAACTCCCTCATCCAACTGCATCAACCCTTCTGTTCTCTGCGTGGCTCTTCATCAGCCTCTTTTTGCCCCTCCTCAACCTCTGCACTGGCCTCTCTCTGGCCCAGACTGATGACGTAGTCCCTCTGCGTCAACCCTTATTCTTTCGCTTTTGCAAGGATCAACCTCTGTCACTCGAGACAGCTGATTCTGCTACAAATGCTCTGCTTAGCTGATGCCTTCAGCTCTCCTGTGATCTACAACCATGCTCTAATACCAAGTTGAAATTTCTAAGTCTATTTATTAGAAATTTAATCTGTATTCCTCTGGTTTATTTCTTATACTTGTTAATTCTGAACAAGTTATTTAAAACATATAAATAACAAAATAGACACAATCCAGTCTAAACATCTACAGATCAACAACTAAAAGAAAGAAAACACACAAGTGACATCGTTATTTTTGGACAAATGTCCCTGGAAAAACCCATTGCGGGAACACTGGTGTAGCTATTCTGAGGGTTTATTATTATGCAGTATTTCCTTGAGTACAATTGGGTGCCAAACTGGCTCACCTGATAGAGAAAAACAACCGGCAGTAATACCTCTCTATTCAGAAACAGATATTCAAAAAATTTGTCCCATGGAACCCTCACTAGCAACTCTGAAGCACTGCGTTAGCCTCAGAACCCTCTGCGTCAGCCTTCTGAGGCACTGCGTAGCCTCTGGGACCCTCTGCATCAGTCCTACTTCCCTTTGCGTGGATGACGCAGGCCCTCTGGCCTCTGCGCTGTCTCTGCTGGGCTCTGTGTGGCCTGCTCTAGCTGTTGCTTCTCGCTCTCTACCTCGGCATTGGTCTCTCGGCACTATCTCTGCCTCTATGTCCAATACTCACTGCCCCTCGCTGTTGATCACTGATTCAACTTTTCTTAGCAACCCCGCTCTAGCAAATCGAATGACTGATCACTTTGGTGTATTCTCCAACTGATCCTCAAGCCTCCTCTTATGCTTTTCCTGTTGGTCCTTGAATAGCCGAGATTAAATCTCTAATCAACGGCTAAGATTAGATTTGGCTTGATCCATGACTTTTGGAACCTTCTAACTCAGTTTTATATTAATACCCATTAATATTTTATTTTTCCGAAGTTTAGACTTAGGAACTCTAATAAAAATATTAATTATTTTAATATCTCCCAAACCGGGTACAATTTGTCCAAATCATTTCTAGGTCTTGGAGATCTCATGTGCTTTAGCCTCTGCACCAATTTTAATGGCTAGAGCACATCTGATGCTACCCCAAATCAACATTTTCAGCACCATGTTTGCCTCAATGGTGTTTTGTTAGCAGTTTTGATGGGTGTTTTGTCCTGGTTTACTTTTAGCAATTTTTATGGGTATTTTTGTCCTTATTTATTTTTGGCAATTTTGTTGGGTGTTTTTTCTAATTTGCAGATGGTAAATGGTAGAGTTTATGTACAAAGAAATTCAAACATTTTGTGATAATTTCATTGGAATATAATCCTATGAAAATTGCAATATCCCATGTAGAATTTGTGCTAAGGAGAAAAGTGAGAAAAGATAAATTACAAGTAACAATGGTAATCTTAATGTCCCTATGGGATGAGTTGAATGTGAAGAGTTTTGGGAGGTGAGATATGTTTCTTGCATCTGTGGAAGTGTTAACCAAAGGAGAAGTAGCACTATCTATAAAACTTAGTGAAAATGATCTTATTTTCTAATGGAAGAGACAACAATAGCTCCAAACCAGGGGATTGTTATTGATAGTCTTCTCAACCTAAAAAAGCATGTCCCTAATGCATATTGCCTCCTTAAATGTCAATGGTGGCTTGGAAGAGATGCCTTCAGCTTCCTCCTCCACTTACACTATTGCTTCTATTGTGACCTTGATAGTGTCTGTCTATGATGAGGATGAGTATCTCTTGTCATGATGTATATGCTTTTCTTTTTTACAAATACCTCATATATTTCCAAATGTAGATCAATCAAACTGTGAATCTTATCTCTCCATAACTCTTGGCACAAGCTAGTAGCTAGCCCCACCACAACCCTCTTGGAAAAAGGTCATTGTTCAGTTGATTGGAAATCTCTCCTAATATCAACAAGGTTGGGTATATGCACAATCCATCAGCCTTTTTAAGTTTACCATCTCCATTAAGGTCACCATATCCTATATGGAGTATGTCACTCCCATTCACGAGGGAGTTCAACTAACCAATGTTGCAAGGAACCTTTACACTCTCCTAAAATCACTCCATCAAAGCATATTTCTCTAACCCCACAACCTGCATTGTGTGTAATGGGAAGAAAAACTTATTAAACTTCTTGCAGTCCATCGTTACTCTCGGTAACTCCTCAAGCAAAATTTAAGTCTAAATTGTCATTTTTTCCCTTTGTTGTGCCCAAACCTATTCATGGAACCCTTAATGATGGGAGTTTCTTAGCACTTTTTGTGCCTTATAAAATACCAGACCTCTGACTTCTTTTGTTTCTTTTTCTACGACTGGAACTACTATTTCTTGGGTTGGCACTACTGATAAGATGGACGCCCAAAATGGTGGCACGAGAATTGAAGTACAATTGAGCATTGAGCAGAGACACAAAAAGAAGAGGAAGAGAAGTATATTAGAAGGGATTGTTGAAACTAATAGGTTTACTTCTAGAAGGCTAACCATGGCTTCCTTTGGTGGTTCTACACCTTTGCCTACATCTCAGGTGGTAGTGTTTCAGCGGTCAATGGTTGTTGTTTAGGATAGGCATGATGATGGAATTTCAAATTATTTCTTGACCATAGGTTCAAGTATGCCATTTGTACATTCTCCTTCTTATTATCAAATCATATGAAGAAGAGGGGCAGAGCACATAGTCATTTTGACTAAATTGTATTCTTTTTTCCCAGCAACTGTAGTCAAGCATAGTCAGTTGATTCGGAGCCATATAGTTTCTCAAAGGGACTCTAGAGTGAGTCTTGATTGTGGAGCAAGGCTTACATCCTTTGTCGCTGCAACATTTTTTGCCGTAACAAAAGTAGCAGCAACAACAACAAAGGTTGCACATGAAGTTTCTATTTAGTTGCTTTCAAAATTTTAATGATCTTTACCACTGCTATTTATACTGACATCTAAATGAAACCTCTTTCCTATGGTGGGCCATTTATGACAGGGTGGAAAATATCATGCAAATGCTCAATATGTGTTCACATGCCTGTTACTAATAACATGCTTCTTGTTCACAAAAGAGGATGATGTACTCTTGGACTACTTGAATGAAGATGGACTGAAAATTGGACCAATGTGGTAAGTGGTTTGATACATAAGGATGATAAATTGTTGTATTCATAAATTCTACATAAATTGATAGGAAGGTATAGAAGGATGACGAATTGTGGGATTTAGGAATTTTGTATATCTCTGGGGAGTCTTGTACATTAGGATTTGTGTTATATATGTCTTACTGCAAGCATGGGTTTTCATTGTCACTCTGTCTGTGGCTCAGGTATGTGTCAAATATTCCAATGGTCCTTGTGAATATAAGTGAAGGAACTGGAACTGGTTGGAGTTCCTTTGTGCCTAACTATGGAAATTTCTAAGTCTAACACATCAGAAATCCCTACTACATTATCTGGTTTATTATCTCCTACTTGTTCCTTCAATTAACAAGTTATTTATTAATGTAAATACCGAAATAAACACAAACGCGGCCTTCATACATATATAGATCAGCAATTGAAATAAACTGAGACAACACAAAGGACACCGTTATTTTTGGACAATCATCCTCGGAAAAACCCAATGCGAGAAAACTGGTGCAACAGATATGAGGGTTTTATTATTATGTAGTTTTCTGAATACAACTAGGGTGCCAGAAATGGCTCACCCTTCAGAGATTTTCCTTGGTAGGAGTACCTTTCTTGGGAGAGAAATATTACGGCTAATCAGCAACTGGATGAATAACCTCACAATGACTTTGATTGTTCCCTTAGTTGGACGGCAAAAGCTACTCCAAGCTACCCTCAGGAACTGCATCACCCTATACGTCTCTACACCAGCTAACGAACTCTCATCTGCCCCACAAAAATTCCTCAGCATTGCCTCTTCAGCCCAGGGTCAGCTCTGCAGCCCTCTGTGTTGCCTATGTCAGCCTCTGCTGCCTCTGTGGTAGCCTCTTGGACCTCTGTGTCAACTTCTTGGCGCTCTGTGTCCTCTGTGCTGGCGTCCTCAGCCTCTGCGTCAGTCCTGGCTGCCTTTGCGTCAGCGTTCCAAGGTTGTGCATTGTTTCTCTGACACTCTCTCTGCCTCTCTGCTATGTATTCTTGGCCTTCTACCGAACCGCCTGTCGTTGTAACAGATTACTAACTCGATTTCTCATCAAACCCTGCCCCAGAAAATCGAATTCTTGATCAACTTGGTGTACCTCCATCTAACCCTCAAGCCTCCTCTTATACGTTTCGTGTTGACGATTCAACGACCGAGATTAAGTCTCTAATCAACGACTAAGATTAGATTTGGCTTGATCCTCGTTATTTAGAACTTTCTCACCCATATTGTATTAATACACATTAATATTTTAATTTTGGTCTCATTAAAAATATTAATTATTTTAATATCTCTCCATCCGGGTGGAATTTCACCAAATGATTTCTGGGTCTTCGAGATCTCATGCACCTTAGCCACTCCACCAGTTTTCATGGCTAGATCACATCCGATGCTACCACAAATCAACACTCCCTCTTAGCAAGGAACGTTTTCTAGTAATGCTTCACCACAGAAGCATCACTTTGATCCTCCACATCGATACTTGTGTTGATGCTTGGCCTATTGCCTCACATCCCCTGCACTGTTGCTTCTTGTACTGCTGCCCATGACACTGCCACTGCTACATCTGTACTAAAACTCCCTCTCAATATGTTGCCCATGCTGCCCCTAGCACTGCCACTACTGACTGTTGCACTGCAACTCAGTTACCGAGAAGTAGTTAAGTGACTTCCCCCAAATACTGACATCCCAGTTAGTCTGGAAGCCTCGTGATGTTGAAGTTGCCTTTGCTGCTAACCCGTGCTCCCTCTGCTGCCACTACGCTGCTGCAAACATCTCTATGCCTCTCGCACTACTGCAACCTCTGCTGCGTTGCTACATACTTTTGCACTCTAGCCTTGCCTGCTGCTCCACCACACTTTGCTCCACTTGACATCTGTCATCATGATACTATCTTTAAGGGCTCCCGTAGCCGGATGTGATCCAAGAGTTTGGGCACCTCAAGGATCTTGCCCCTAGTATGTAGTCCTCTTGACTACAACTCGATGTCTCCCCACCTCTTCTCTAGAGGTGCATGAACACTCATGGCACAATCATCATTAGTCTTGACCTCTTTCTTCGCCTTTACCGGAGCTGCGTTTGAATCAGAAGCCTATCCCTTGTTTTTCTTCCTGGGACCCTGGGATGCATAATGTCCCAGCTCCCCGTAATGGAAGCACTTAACCTTGGACATGTCCTATTTCTTCCTCTTCCCTTGATGTCCTGTAGATGCTAGAGCCGCATCCTCCTTCTCCTCTTTTTTGACTTGAGCTCCCTTACCACTACTCTCCACCTTGGTCATCCTCTTGATCTCTTCCTGTCGAAGAGTTGCCCACATCTCCTCCCAATTGCGAAGAGTAGCCCTGCCCAAAATAGTTTGGAAAAATGTCTCCCACTCCTCGGAGACTGCATTCAGGGCAATCCTGGCCATAAACTCTGGTTCCGGTGTAGACCCCACGGAAGTAAGCTAGTCACGAATATCCTACAACCTAAGAAGGAATGAATCTATCTACTCTCCCTTCTCCATCTGATATGATCTCAATTGATTCTCCAATAGCATCTTCCACTGCATGGAAGAGCCCTGGTATAAGGTTGTTAGGGTATCCCACATCTCCTTTGTTGTGTTCTTATCAGCAATATGTTGTATGACATGATCTTTAACCCCGTCTAGGATCATGCACTTCGCCCTCGCCATTGCCTCCTCATACTTGTCATTCTTAGCTGGGTTAATTGGGATAGAAACTACTTTCAAGGCAAAGTCCTTGATGCAATGTCGATCCAGGATTGCCAGGATCCTGGTCTTCCAGATGACAAAGTTGGAAGCCCCGTCCAACCTTTCCTGATCCCTCAGTCCGTTCACTGCCATTTCAGATCCTCTTCTGGACTCCCTCTTAGTCTCGACCCCCCTCCTGAAAATCTCCCTCTGAGTCCTGATTTCCCTCCTGGAAATCCTTTGGCCAGCAATCGAACTACTCCTCTCCAATCCTCCTTTTTCGCTGCAACACAGATCTGGATTTCTTGGCTAGAAATCCATCGAGGTAGTAATTCCCTCTACCTTGGTTCTGTCTCCTTAGACATTGTTCTTCTTTGACAGAAATAACGTCCCACCAGCTCCTCAAATCACAATGTACCCACAGCTCCCCAAGCCCCAACAACTGAAGAAATTGAGCCTTGCAAGCTTTGCGCAATCCCCACAAAGGTTGAATCTGCCCCTCCCGCTAACTGCGTCAATCCTACTTGGCTGAGTAGGATGACTTGGCTCTTCGTGAGCCTCTTTTGCCTCTCTCTACCTCTGTGGTGGCCCTCTCCTTGGCTCGAAATTATGATGCAGGCTTTGCGTCAATTCTTTTCTTGCTGCTTCTGCTCAGGAAAAACATTGTCTCTTAGGACAACTGCTTCTGCTGCAAATTTCAGATTTCTGCTGGTGTCTTCAGTCCTCCTATGATCTGCAATCCTCTGATACCATGTGGAAATTTCTAACTCTAACACATCAAAAATCCCTACTACATTATCTTGTTTATTATCTCCTACTTGTTCTTTCAATTAACAAGTTATTTATTAATGTAAATACCGAAATAAACATAAATGAAACCTTCACACATATATAGATCAACAACTGAAATAAGCTGAGACAAGACAAGGGAGACCGTTATTTTTGGACAATCGCCCCCGGAAAAACCCAATGCAGGAAAATTGGTGCAACAAATATGAGTGTTTTATTATTATGCAGTTTTTTGAATATCACTAGGGTGCTAGAAATGGCTCACCCTTCAGAGATTTTCCTTGGCAGTACCTTTCTTCGGAGACGGATATTCCGGCTAATCAGCAACCGTATGAATAGCCTCATAGTGACTTCGATTGTTCCCTTTGCTGGACAGTGAAAGCTGCTCCAAGCTACCCTCAGAAACTACGTCACCATCCAGAGACTGCATCGTCCTCTACGTATCTACGTTAGCTAACCATCTCTCAGTCTGCCCCACGAAAATTCCTCAACGTTGCCTCTTCAACCCAACGTCAGTTCTGCAGCCCTCTGCGCTACCTGTGTCAGCCTCTGCTGCCTCTGTGTTAGCCTCTTGGACCTTTGAGTCAGCTTCTTGGCCCTCTGGGTCCTCTGCTCTGGCCTCGTCAACCTCTATGTTAGCCTTCCAAGGCTCTTCGTTGTCTCTCCGACACTCTCTCTACCTCTCTGCTATGTATTCTCGGCCTTCTGTCAAACTGTCCCTCACTGCAACATATCACTAACTCGATTTCTTAGCAAACCTTGCCCCAGAAAATCTAATTCTTGATCAACTTGGTGTACCTCCAACTGACCCTCAAGCCTCCTCTTATACTTTTCCTGTTGTCGATTCAAAGGCCGAGATTAAGGCTCTAATCAACGGCTAAGATTAGATTTGACTTGATCTTCGTTATTTAGAACTTTCTCACCCATATTATATTAATACACATTAATATTTTAATTTTCCTAAGTTTAGAATTAGGTTCTCATTAAAAATATTAATTATTTTAATATCTCTCCATCTGGGTAGAATTTACCCAAACGATTTTTGGGTCTGGGAGATCTCATGTACTTTAGCACCTCCACCAATTTTCGTGGCTAGAGCACATCCGATGCTACCAAAAATCAACACTAGGTACAACCCAAGGGATACTGCTGCAAATATAAGGTGCAAGCTTTATGATGAACCCTTGAAGCCAATGACGCCTTGGTACAAGGGTTTTAAGGTAATATTTTGTCCACTATTCAATAAAGATATTTGTAGAATATTTTACAAATTTGAGGTGCAGACTCTCAAAACTTCACTATTGATTATGTCATTAGTTTTAGCCAGCACTATGTTTGGAGGTGGTATGAGGACTGTCATCCATGCCATGATTTTCTCTAATTTAGGACTTATGGGCATGAGTTCAGTTCACATGGCATCTGCAAAAGGTCATTGTTCAGTTAGTAGATTGGAATCTCTCCTAATATCGACAGGGTTGGGTATATGCACAATCCATCAGCCATTTTAAGTTTGCCATCTCCATTAAGGTCACCATATCCTATATGGAGTATGTCAACTCCCATTCACGAGGGATTTCAACTAACCAATGTTGCAACAAACCTTTACACTCTCCTAAAATCACTCCATCAAGGCATATTTCTCTAACTGCACATCCTAAAATGTGTGTAATGGGAAGAAAAACTTATTAAACTTCTTGTAGTCCATCATTACCCTCGGTAACTCCTTAAGCAAAATCTATAAGTCTAAATTGTCATTTTCTCCCTTTGTTGTGCCCAAACCTCTGACTTCTTTTGTTTCTTCTTCTATGACTAGAACTACTATTTCTTGGGTTGGCACTAATGATAAGATGGATGCCAAAAATGGTGGCATGAGAATTGAAGGACAATTGAGCATTGAGTAGAGACACTAAAAGAAGAGGAAGAGAAGTATATTAGCAGGGATTTTTGAAACTATCGGGTTGACTTCTAGAAGGCTGACAATGCTTGCCTCTGGTGGTTCTACACCTTTGCCTACATCTCAGGTGGTAGTGTTTCAGCAGTGAATCACTGTTGTTCGAGATAGTCATGATGATGAAATTTCAAATTATTTCTTGACCATAGGTTCAAGTATGCCATTTGTACATTCTCCTTCTTATTGTGAAATCATATGAAGAAGAGGGGCAGAGCTCATAGTCAATTTTACTAAGGAAACAAAAGTTGTATAGAGCAGGCTAGATTTTATTCTGAAGAGATTGCTTCTTTTCCAGCAACTGCAGTCAAGCACAGTCAGTTGATTTGGAGCCATATAGTTTCTCAAAGAGACTCTAAAGTGAGTCTTGACTGTGGAACAAGGCTTGCATCCTTTGTCATTGTAGCATTTGTACTTGTTGCAGTAACAAAAGTAGCAGCGACAACAACAAAGGTTGCACATGAAGTTTCTCTTTAGTTTGAACCAATGTGGTAAGTAGTTTGATACCGAAGGATGATAAATTGTTGTATTCATAAATTTTGCATAAATTGATAGGAAGGTACAAAAGGATGACGAATTGTGGGATTTAGGAATTTCGTATAACTTTGGGCAGTGTTGTACATCAGGATTTGTCTTATATATATGTCTTACTACAAGAATGGGTTTTCATTGGTATTTTGTCTTGTGACTCAGGTATGTGCCAATTATTCCAATGGTCCTTGTGAATATAAGTGAAGGAGTTGGAGCTAGTTAGAGTTCCTTTGTGCCTAACTACAACCCAAGGGATATTGCTACAAATATATGGTGCATGATTAATGATGAACCCTTGAAGCCAATTTCTCCTTGGTATAAGGGTTTTAAGGTAATATTTTGTCCATTATTCAATAAAGATATTTGTAGAATATTTTACAAATTTGATTCAACTTGTGTTTTGACCTTTAATCTTGGGTGTGTTCAAGTGAACAAATAGTTGTAAAGGATAATTGTGTGACTTACACGATTAGTGGAATCATAGAGGAAATTAGTGAGACTACATTGAGAATTATAGAGTTGTATGTTCACAAGTGGACTTAGGATTACAAGGAATTTTTGGAAGCATTGATGATTGGGAATGATAAGATTACAGATCCTTTCATAAGGGTAGGTTTCTATCATTCATCTAAATAGGTTATGCCTAAGAAATTTTAAATATTGTGAAATTATTTTCTAATGAAAATACTTTTCTTCCAAGACTACAGGGAATACAATCTTGATTCCAGGTTCCATTCTTGAGTTGTCATTGTATAAAGAGAATACAAAGATTCAACTTCAAGAAGGCATTTTAAATAAATTCAAAATGACTACTATAGTCAGCACAAGTAACATGAATCTTTTTAACTCAAAGGAAATCATTCATAAATATGAGACCCGTGAGCAAGGCACACTCCTGAAACTCATCGTTTTTTGGTTCTTTGGTAGGTTTCAATTCTTGTCTTTAAATATACAAGTTAAGGAACAGTTCTAGATTGGATTACCTCATAAAATTGCAGTTCTCAAGGACTTATATCATATTCGACTAGAATTCTATGAAAAGAGAAGGGTAGGTGTTTTATTTATTGTTCTCTTTTGCCCTCGGGACCTTCTTTTCGATTAACCATTACAAACACAGTGGTTTTCTGCCATTATTGTGCCTGCTCTCTTTGTTGTATTTTACCCGTTGGATTTTGTTTCCTTGGCCCTTGATATTGTTGATATAGGTTTGTATTGAATTCTTAGTGTACTTTGTGTCCAAGGACTTTTTTTAGCAATGCCCCTTCAAAAGTTACCATGGGTCGAAAACTTGAAAGCCAAACAAATTGTGTTTTTGTTTCATATAATGAACAACAAATTTTCTGGATCAACATTGCTAACATTGAATTGAAATTGTGAATTTAGAAAGTCCAATTGGACAACCTTCAACTTGATTTGCTGACTTTGGACAATAAATTTATATTCATATAGGAAGTTGTAAATGGAGAAATCACGGTGAACAACTGGAAATGTGTAGATTTGTTGTTTGAATTGAAGAACAAAGGTTTCACTCCATTCCATAAGAAGGAAAAACCTGTTGAAGAATCTATTGCTAGGGAAAGGGTGTTTGTGCTAAAGATTATGAGTATCTTCTATCCATGGCAATAGGAATATTGACTTTAGAAAAAATCCAACAATTAGGTGTTGAGAGAGACAAGTTTGAGGATGACGTTGAGGAGCTTAAAAAAGAAACACCCAAATATCTATGGTGCAAAGACCTAGATAACTTTACAAAGGAGTTGGATGTATGTTCTGCATCTTCTAAAACTTTTGGTAGATCCATATTTTTGTTGAGTCTTCCTGTCTGAGAAGCGAGTTGCTTCATCCATTCTTATGGCTTTTGGTATATTTGGTTTCTCATTTGTTTGTAAATTTTGTAGGATCAAGAAGTGCACGAGGCCGAGGATAATGAATATGAGTTGAGCAACATGGGAAATGACGGTGCCAGAATCTTCATACAAGTAGGAAAAACCAGAGAAAAATAACCAAAAAAAATGTAATTACCTTTAACTCATATTACCTTCGTACCTTACTGATGATTTCACTTAAGGCTTAAAAGTCTGGCATCTCTATTTGATTGATGCGATGAAGAATTAACAAGCAATTTTTTACTTGCAAGTGTAAAAGATTAACCTACATTGTTTTTTGTATATTGATTATGTTTATGTTTCTTCCAAGATATTTATGATGAACCCTAATCTGGTGAAAGTGGAGAGGATATATTTTACCTACATTGTTTCTTAAGTTGTTTGTGTGTTTCTTCTTCTCAAATATTCATGCTCGATTCGAGGTTGGCTGCAGTAGAGAGTATGACACATGACATCATAAGTGTTTTGCTAGGAGTTAAATTGCATATAAACAATTATGTTGGGAGTTTTCTTCTGAGGTCATAGGCTTCATTGCTTTGGTGTCAAAAAATTATTATTATTTTATATCTAATATTTGTTTCATTTGCTACTATGCTTTCATACTAATCTATACTAGATAATCAACAAGTACAAAATATAGAAGAAAAAACCCAGCATTAGAATGAAGAGTTGCGGGAAAAGGTTTATCTACTTATGTAATATTTTTCAAAGCACTTCAATGAGAAATTTCTGAAACTATTTACTTGATTATGTAATATTCCTAATTAGCCATGGCTAATTGGAATATTCGATTTTGCCCAATTTTTGCCTTCTATAGTTATTTGTAAATAAAAAAGTGAGGACGGGGGACATAACTCACTTTAAGAATAAAAAGTCACTTCCTAGTAGCACAACATTGTGACTTAAAGAGGAGCCAAGGGGGCCAAAGGGGGATGCAGACATGGGGCCCACGCAGACACATGGAGGGACTGCGCAGGAGGGAAGAACACTTGGCAAAAGGGGAATCACGCAGGAGGAGGTGAGCCTAGGGATTGTGAGAGGCAGAGGCTATAAAATAGAGAGGAGCCCCCTCATTTTGGATCATTCAGTTATGTGCATTTTGAGCTAGTCATTTCGACTTCTAAGCACGCTGGCTGTTTAGCTAGTCTGCAACACTGTTTAGTGCATTGAGTGTCTCTGTTTGGAGATCTCCCCCTTAGCCCTAGGGGACTTCAAGTGCCTGCTCGGGCAAGGTATTTCCTTTGGCATTTCAGCGATTGTTTTATCAGCTTTCCAACAGTAGTTTCAACAGCGATTTCTCGCTGCATTTCTTTTATATCTGCTTATATTTTCGGTTTACATTATTATATGTTGTTCCACTGTTATTTTGTCACTTCTGGGTTATTATATCATTTGCACGTATTTGGTTGGAGTTTTTGCTAGGGTTTGAGGAATATTCCGGGTTAGTTATATTACAGTGGTATCAGAGCATAGATTTGGCTCAGCCTGTGGAGTTAGCAATCTATGACCGGGTGAAAAACCCTACATTTGTTACAGAGGTAGGAGATACAGAGACACTGGACGTAGGTTGGAGAATACCTACGAAGAGGGAGACTGTGTGCCGGTGGTGGACGCAGAACAGGAGGAGCTGGTGGTTGACATAGTACAGAAAGAGCCGGTGGTGGACACAAAGCAGATGGCAGATGAGGACGGGAAGAGATTTGTAGATATGCTCCTCAAATCAGTGCAGGATCTGTCGAGGCAGATTGAGGTGATGGGGCAGAGATTCAAGGTAGTAGAGGCCAGACAGCGTGAGAGCCCACGAGTTTTTCAGATAGGTGAGGGATCAGGTGCATCCCATCATTTGCCAGAGCAGCGTGATACCGCGCAGCAAGTGGCCTCACATGCCCCTACACGCTCTACCATGCCCATGTTCTTAGGAGTAGACACGGCGGTTGGAGCCCAGCAGGAGGCAGAGCCCGACCATGTGGGCGATTATTTTGCAGAGTACCAGGCATATGGGTAGGAGTTCAGGGATGCCCTTTCATTTAGAGACTTTGTTCAGCGCCAGTGGGATAGTAGGCCCCGCGATCATCACAAAGGAAACCGGCATGACCATGATGGTGACACCCACTGTGCAGCAAGTAGATTCCACTTGCCTACGTTTGATGGTTCATCAAACAGTTCGACGAAGTCTTGGGTAGAGAAGTTGGACATTTATTTTCAGCTTAACTAGATGTCGGATGCAGAGGCCATCAAGGTGGCAACATTGCATTTGGATGGCAAGGCCCAGGATTGGTGGTTTCACGGGATGGTCACACTCGGGCACTCTACAGTGACGACATATGTAGAGTTTACGAGGAGATTGATGGAGCGATTTGATCGGAGGGATCCAGAGCAGCATTTTATTGAGCTGACGAGGCTCAAACAAACAAGGAGCCCAGAGACCTACATTGCAGATTTCTTGAAGGTCTCTATGATGGTGCCAGACCTATCCGCGACACGGAGGGTCTATTTGTATGTTGAGGGGTTAGCAGAGCCACTCGGGGTCTAGTCCGATCCACTAGACCAGCCACGCTCCAGGGCACTATCAGCAGGACCCAGGACTTACAGATGTCTTACCCAGGACCCGAACACCTTACCCCCAAAGACAACCTTTTTAGTCTAAGGGGAAGGAAGTGAGGATTCCACCTCCAAAGGGGAATCCAGGACGAGTACAGATTGAGGACGATGTCAAGAGGGAGTTGAAGAAGAAGTGGTTGTGCTTCACATGTCAGGAGCCGTGGGAACCAGGACATAGATGTGTTGCTGGTAAAGCACATTTTATTGAGGTCTTCTCCGAGAGCAATGGAGAAGAGGATGACGAGGATGATGATGTGGAGGTAGGAGATAGCCATGCCATACAGGGACCTTTGCCACTTCCACCGCCAGCAGCAGGTGGTGCATCTTTTGCACCTACCGGAGGGGCCCTTGCAGCATTGCGAGGAGTTCCCAAGTATCTGACACTACGCGTACGAGGGACAGTACATGGCCAGCGTGTATCAGTTTTGGTTGACAGTGGGGCGACCCACAACTTCATTGATGCACATATGGTTGAGCGGAGAGGTATTCCGGCAGAGAGCTTCGATGGGTTTTCAATTTTGGTCCCAAGAGATCAGACCATGATGTGTGCTTGTTATGTTCCAGAGCTTTCAGTGACGATGGGCACCTACACATTGACTGACCACTTTTTTGTGGTTGATATCCCAGACACCAACATGATACTGGGTGTTTAGTGGCTTATTACTCTAGGGAACGTCACGACGGATTGGAAGACCCTAGAGATGGAGTGGGACGATGAGAAGACAGGGAGGCATGAGAAGATACGGGGACAGCACACATATCCGCCTCAAACTATGTTGGCTCATCGGATGAAGGCAGTCTTTCGGAGGGAGACATAGAGTGGGCAGTGGAGCTGCGTGCATCAGAGGCAGGGACTACAGGGCAGACGGTACATCCAGAGATACAGTCCATCTTTGATCGGTATGCCATAGTGTTTGGGGAGATTCCACCGGGACAACCACCGGATCGGGTGTTTGAGCACACCATCGAGCTTGAGCAGGGCATACAGGCAGTGATCACTATCCCCTATAGGCACCCCAAGGCCTATCGGGATGAGATTGAGTGGGCTATCGAAGAGTTGCTAGCTCTTGGGCACATTCGACCAAGCACGAGCCCTTTTGCTTCTTCTGTGGTGTTGGTGAAGAAGAAGGACGACACATTGAGGATGTGCATTGACTACAGGGCTTTGAACAAGAAAACCTTGAAGAACAGGTACCCCATACCCAAGATCAATGAGTTGATGGACGAGTTGAGGGGAGCATGATTCTTCTCAAAGATCGATTTGAGATCTGGGTACCATCATATTCGCGTGAGGGAGCAGGACATTCCCAAGACCGCCTTCAGGTGCCACTATGGGCACTTTGAGTTCTTGGTGATGCCTTTTGGGCTAACCAACGCCCCCGCTACATTTTTGTCCTGCATGAATCACATCTTCCGTAGTCACATGAGGAAATTTGTGTTGGTATTCTTTGATGACATTCTCATTTACAGCAGGACTTGGGAGGAGCATCTCCAGCACATTGAGACGGTATTGCGTATCTTACAGGAGCAGCATTTCTATGCCAAACTCTCCAAGTGTGAGATTGGGTTGATGGAGATGTTGTATCTGGGACCCATCATAAGGGTGGATGGAGTGAGAGTCCGCGAGGAGAAGATCAGGGCCATCAGAGAATGGTCGGAGCCGAGAAACATGACGGAACTTCGAGGGTTCATTGGCATTTGTACTTACTACTGGAAGTTCGTCAAAGGTTTCTCGCAGCTTGCTGCACCTTTGACAGATTTGACGAGGAAGCGGGCATTCAGTTGGTCAATACGGTGCAGCGAGCCTTTCATAGGCTCAAGGAGGTTATGAGCAGCTGCCAAGTGCTTGCGTTGCCAGATTTTACGTAGCCATTTGTTTTGCAGTGTGATGCGTCAGGATAGCGGATCGGCACAGTGTTGATGCAGGGAGGTCACCCTATAGCCTTTGAGAGATGGAAGCTCCTTCTGCACGAGAGGTTGTATTCTATATACGACAAGGAGATGCTGGCCATCATGCATGCATTGGCTAAGTACCGGCTGTATTTGGTGGGTAACAGGTTCAGGGTGAGGATTGATCACAACAGCCTCACGTTCTTTTTGGAGCAGAATCAACTACAGGAGAGGCAGCAGAAGTGGATCAGCAAGATCCAGGCATATGACTTTGACATTGAGTATGTCAAAGGTAAGAACAACGTGGTAGCAGATGCCCTTTCACGTAGATCAACCATGTTGTCTCTTATGAGCTTGGATATAGACTGGAGGGCTCGACTCTCAGTAGAGTACTCCAAGGACCGGTTTGCATGTGACGTTCTGGATGGGTAGGTGGCAAATGACAGGTACAGGGTGGTCAATGAGATCATCTATTACAGGGACCGGATCTTCTTGACTGAGGGGTCTCAGCTCAAGAAGAAGATACTCCAAGCATCACATGATTCACCATTGGAAGGAGATCAGGGGTTCACCAAAACCTACAGGGCCATTAGGGAGAGGTTCTCATGGAAGGGCCTCAAGGAGGACGTACTCCAGCACATCCGAGAGTGCGATGTTTGCCAGAGGAACAAGGGAGAGATGAGCCATCCCGTGGGATTATTGCAGCCTCTTCCCATTCCAGAGGGGAAATGGGAGAGTATTTCGATGGACTTCATCACAGGGTTGCCCATGGTACGGGGCAAGGATTGCATCTTTGTCGTTGTTGACCGACTGATGAAGTACCCACATTTTTTTGCCATATCCGCACACTATACAGCAGCACCAGTGGCTGAGCTGTTCTTTAGAGAGATCTTTAGGTTACATGGTCTTCCTAAGACCATCGTCAGTGATAGGGATAGCCCTTTCATGGGTTGATTTTGGCAGGAGCTTTCCCGGTTGGTGGGGACGAAGTTGACACCGAGTACCAGTTATCACCCACAAATGGATGGGTAGACAAAGATAGTTAACAAGTGGCTAGAGGGCTACTTGCATAACTATGTCAGTGGGCAACAACGAGCATGGTTGAGGTGGCTGCATCTAGGGGAGTACTGCTACAATACTTCACATCACATGTCCATTGGTATGTCACCGTTCTATGCCTTATATGGGTATCATCCTTTATCTTTCGCTGACGTGATGTGTGGTGATAGCAAGGTTCCCAGAGCCAAAATTTGGATCCAAGAGAGTCAGGATATTCTCCGAGCTCTCAAGGATAACATGGCTACAACACAGAACTAGCAGAAGTTGTATGCCGACAGGGGTCGGGTGGAGAGACAGTTCGAGGTAGGGGACATGGTCTACCTACGATATCAGCCATACCGTCAGTCATCATTAAATAGAAGGGGGCCGAGAAGCTCAAGCCCCACTTTTATGGGCCATACAGGGTGATACGCAGGGTTGGACAGGTTGCATATGAGTTGGAGCTGCCCCATGGCAGCAAGATTCATAATGTTTTTCATGTATCATGCTTGAAAAAGGCATTGTGGCAGCAGATGACAGTGACAAATGAGCTACCACCCATGGATGACGAGGGGCATTTGGTATTGCAGCCAGAGGCTATCATTGATACCAGGGAGAGATAGCTGCGGAGCAGGACGGTCCAGGAATTCTTGGTGAGGTGGAAGGATTTGCCGGATGAGGATGCCACTTGAGAGAGTGAGAAGATCTTGCAGCATCCATCACTTCAGTTGCTTGAGGACAAGCAACATTTTGCTGGGGGAGACTGTAATATTTCTAATTAGCCATGGCTAATTGGAATATTCGATTTTGCCCAATCTTTGCCTTCTATAGTTATTTGTAAATAAAAAAGTGAGGACAGGGGACATAACTCACTTTAAGAATAAAAAGTCACTTCCTAGTAACACAACGTTGTGACTTAAAGAGGAACCAAGGGGGCCAAAGGGGGACGCAGAAATGGGGCCCACGTAGACACATGGAGGGACTGTGCAGGAGGGAAGAACACATGACAAGAGGGGAATCACATAGGAGGAGGTAAGCCTAGAGATTGTGAGAGGCAGAGGCTATAAAATAGAGAGGAGCCCCCTCATTTTGGATCATTCAGTTATGTGCATTTTGAGCTAGTCGTTTCGACTTCTAAGCACGCTGGCTGTTTAGCTAGTCTGTAGCACTGTTTAGTGCATTGAGTGTCTCCGTTCGGAGATCTCGCCCTTCGTCCCGGTGGACTTCAAGTTCCTGCTCGGGCAAGGTATTTCCTTTGGCATTTCAGCAATAGTTTTATCGGCATTCCACCAGTAGTTTCAGTAACGTTTTGGAGGACTGTGCAGCACTGGGAGAGGGACGCAGTTTTTTCTAGCAGTAGTGTTGGACTGGGGTTTCTGTAGGAGGATTTATGCTGGGTGATTGAGCAGGGGACCAACCCTTGCATATTGGAGGAGTTTTGGCAGAGTTTTCAGGCAGAGTTTAGAGGGGTATTCTTCAGTGGCAACATAAAGCATTGAGAAGCTGTGCAGAACCCCAAGGGGGGTGATTTTTGGGGGTCAGCTATTCCAGGAAAGCTTTCTGGGTTTTTCTGAGTTTTTGGAGTAGAGCCTAATTCCAGAGTTTCGGCATTTTCCAAGGAAGGTAGCCGCCCCAAATCATTATTTGTTTTCTAGTAGCATGACAGTTCTCTAGCAGCGTCCATGCAGAGAGGCCATTCCTTGTTATTCTGAGAGTATTTCTTCACTTGCCTTGTGCAAGTCGAGGTTCCATCTGTCTAATCACCTCTTGTACTCATTTTATTGCTCAGTATAATAAAATGGCTTAGCATTTCTCGCTGCATTTCTTGTATATCTGCTTATATTTCCGGTTTACATTATTATATGTTGTTCCACTGTTATTTTGTCACTTTTGGGTTATTATATCATTTGCACGTATTTGGTTGGAGTTTTTGCTGGGGTTTGAGGAATACTCCGGGTTAGGTATATTACAGGTTATGATGGGCAGGAATAAGAAGTCCAGAAGCTAAGAATCAATTGAATGGTTTAACTGAAGAAAGAGAGAGGTACCTGCATGTTATTATTTCTTAGACTTGGACATATAGTAGAATAAGTAGAATGGTAGAATAAGAAATCTTAGATAACTTGTCCATGTTTTTTTTTCTCAATTTTAATAAACTATATTTATCTTGTTTTCAATGCTACATTATGGATGAACATAATCATTGCACTAAGCTCTTGAATTTGGTTGGACAATTGTCTTGATGAAATTAATTATAGACAAGCATAAATGGTGCCTTTCCACACCATAAGCAAAGAAGAAACCATCTATGTATCTGAAAATTTGGACAAGATGGTGCATGAGGTCTTTGAAGCACATGTTTATCAATAGAGGATGTTGATACAACAACTTTGTAGTCGCCTCTTGGTTGAGATAAACCCGAGGCTGTGAAAATGTGAGAATTTCTATACTTCTGGAAATATTTCTTTCAATGGAAATAATTTACACAATTTTGCTCTGCAGGGAACTAAGCTCTTTAATTTGTTTTGGCAGCTCCAGTCTCCAAAGATTCTACCATGTCATTTTTCCTTATTTTGCTTTATTCTATTCCCTTCTCTCACAAAGTATCGGTGTACAACATTTTTTTCATTCTAATATAATAATTCTAAAATGCTTCTTGCTTGTTGTCATTGTTGATAAAAACAAGGATGAGATGGAAAAACGGAAGATGATGCAAAAAGATGTTTTGTATCTATAAGTTTAAACTAAGTCATGGCTTGATAAATAGAAATAATTTTAATATCATAGTGGAAAGTTGGATCTTATTTATATATCAAAATACTCCCATTCTATTGATTTCAATTTGTAACTTTTGTATGTTGAACTGTAGATTAGGAGGAGGTTAATTCTTAAGGAAGAGTAAATATATTACGGTTGTTTGATGTGTGCAAGTGTCTTGAAGCTGCTAGTGCTAGATGCAACTCCTTCTACTGTTGGTCCAACCATTGCCTTAATGAGAAGATTGTTGGAGAAAAAATGTAGTTTATATCTTGGTTCTATTTCTAGGTAGCCAACCACCTATTAGATAAGGTTTGAAACACACGTGCGAAAACCTCCTCCAATAGTATCATAATATAGGCTATAGCTCCTTCTTGGATTCCACAATTTCAGTGTTTGTATCCTTTTGTGGCTTTTGGTCTTGAATATCATCCCTAAGCACAAAGCCACAACTATTCATTATAGGCTCTTCCTTCAACTTGTTTTCCCTAACGTATTCGTATTTCCTTTTCTAAAGGGTTCATTCTTTTTGGGTCGATAATTCCAATAAACTTTTTTGAAGAGATGAAAGAATAGATTCATCAAGATTTTGATATGATACCACAATCTGCTTGGAATAAGCTTTACAAGGTAGCCAAAAGCACACTTTGTGAATAAAGCCTCTCAAAAAGATATTCATTTAGCAAGACTAATAAAATGAAAATAGGCATGGATGTGTCATTTCACATTAATCAATATTCTCCTTTCTTCCATAGGCAATTTCCCTCTTAGTCTTTGTTGTCTCACAAAATGTTTAGGCACCACGACAACGGCTCAGATCGGGGGCTGTCACCCAGGTCCCCAATCTTTTTGTTTCAGTTGTCTCCCTATAGCAGGCTAAGGGGGGTAGACCCTATGGAAAAATGGAATGAAGAAGAACTGGTTGGGAACCAACCAGTTCAGGAGACACAGTGAAGCGATCAAGTACTCTATTAAGACTTAGCAAGACATAGAATTTTATTAGATTTTAAACGATTGATACTGGTGCCTTATGGAGTTAATAATCTTGCTAGGAAAATTAGGACCAAGTAATTGATTAGCAACTACTGCTTAGATGAATGACTATCTTATATGAAATGTAGATCCTAAAGATAATGTGAGATGCAAGAATCTTGGTTAATATTAGTAAAATGCCTATTTAAATGTGAATCTTTCGATCTTTTTTATATTGAGCGTAATTTCGTAGTAATTAGCAGAAGGAAGATAAGGTGAAGCACACTAAGGTGTGATTACAATACCTGTCCTGAAAATCTAACATACCAGGTGCCTCCGGCGTTGCAGAGAGCTGTGGCTTTGATGATTGCAAGGTCACCGTTTTAAATACTACCAAAAGCAGGATTCTCAAGCAAAGATGGATGGATGCTTATCTCTCTATCGACCAAGCTTATTCTTGGAAGTAAATCTTATTTATGGAAAACTAACCCATATGCAAATGCACCAAATTATGAGAAGAAGTTACACCCGAGGATTAGAAACACTTGTGTCGCAGAATCCCTTAATCACCAAAATAGAATGTTCGCTTTATTGGATGAAGACTTAAAAATAAACCCCTGGAAATATTACAATTAAGCCACAAGATTATTTCAAACATTTTTTGATACAATTAAAGAGTTCAAAGAGAACAAAAACTTCTTTGTAATCAATGTCAACAGATGCTCAAAAAATACTCAGTTTATGAAACAAAAATATGCATTTTATCACAATTCCATGACAGAGTACTTAATTTTTAGAAAATTAGTTTTTAGAACAGCAATAAGAAAAACTTTATGACAACAACAATATGACAATGAAAACAGTAAGCTATCAATGATATCTTTATGCCAAAAAATTACTGAAATGTTTCCAAACTTGTGCACATGAATTATAAAAAAGTTTCAGCCTGTTATGAGGTGATTTCTAGAATTATATCACATTTGATATACTTATTACAACCAACCATTAAAACATGAAATAAGCTTAATGATGAATGGCCAACTCAAGGAATTAATTCCTTAATGTATTAGACAACTTAGGAACTGATTTTAGGCTAACCCACATGAAATTTTTCCACTGCTATATTTAAAACTTCAGAAACAGAATTATTCAGAGAAAACAGTCACCCAAGATGTAGATCTAGGTCAGATTCGTGTTACACATCAAACATAAATGACTTATTAATGTGTTTAACAATTTTTTAGTTAATTTCAAACCACTTAGATGTGTTTTTCACCACTATTAGAAAGATAAATGACTATTGTAGCACACAGTGAGGAAAAATATGGATTAGAGATCAAACCCTTAGGCCCTAGGCCTTGAAGATCACTTGCCCAAGTTGCCAAAAAAAATTCAATACCTGAAACACAAATTTTTACCAAATTTTCTGCAAAAACCCACCAATGATTAGCTTCAGAAAATCAAATATTCAAATCAGAAATGGAGCAAGGGGAATCTAGGGCCAATGAAAGCTAGCATTAGGCCCAATAGAACTAGCGTTGGGCTAGGAGAAGGCAAATCTGGGCTTAGGAGCCCCAAAACTTGAAACCCTTGTTCTAAAAAAAATTATTTTGCTTCAGATCTTCAGATTTATTGCAAAATCTTTAATGGATGGCCTTGCAAAAATATTTGGGACAAGATATTGCCCTCTAGGGCCTAGATCTGTCTCAAAACCCCCAGATCTGCTTGAAAAAATCTCAGATCTGATGATTTACTTGGCATATTTCTCAGATCTATTCTTGCAAACAATCTTTGAGCCCAAATATTTCCCTCCAGAGTCTATAATTAGCTCAGATCTATTCCTGCACAAGTGAAAAGAGAAAAAACCAATACTCAATATGTACAAAAATAGAGAAAATCCCAAAATCCCAAGTGTTAAAATTCAAAATTATGTTACAAAATTTTATATCTACACAAGTAAATAACATATCTATACAAATAATTTACATATCTATACAAATATTTACAGATCTATCAGATCTGAAGAGTATGAGTCCAACTCCGCTCCCAGATCGGATAATCTAGGGCTCTTAATAGCTTAATCTATCAAAATTTCCGCAAAATATATAAAAGATTTTGAAATTTTAGAGAGGTACTAGCCAAAAAACACCCCGTAGAAAAAATATTATCGTTAGATAAATCCTGACGCTTATATGAAGTAGGCTCTTTAGGAAATATGTGTTGAGAGTTGGCTGGTCTAACCGAAGACTATCCCCAAACGCTCAATGAGAACTTGCGAGACTTTTTACAAACACTAGATCAACCATCAAATCAAATAAAGAAATAGAACAACAATAAAATTATGAAGAAATAGAGATACCTGCTACTTCGATCAAAATTTAAAATGTTACCCTAAATATAACAAACTGAATAAGATACCTATATTCAAATTATTCTAAGAAATCTATTGATTGATAGTTTTCACATAATATTAAGCTGAAACTAAAACAATGTTACCATAAATTCATGAAGAGGAACACTACAACACGTTGAAACCCCAAAGACTTTTCAAGGGAGCTTGAGAGCTTAGTACATGATCTAAAGATCAGATCAATTGACTGACAAATGACTTCCTATTTAAAGATAAATCCTCCAACGACTAGTTTAAGTGATCATTGCCAAAGCAATCTCTACTGTTGATGAGGATCAAAATTTCTTTTAATCTCATTCATCGGAATTTTAAAATTAGAAATTCGAATTTTTTAATTAAATGCATTTTAATTAATTCAAAAATTAATTTTTTGATTAATTTCCTCAAAATTTTGACTTTGACTTAACCCGAGGACCAAAGACTTAAAATTTAGAAAAATTAATCAATCTACCTTAGTCCCGAAACCTTTTAAATTTTGATTTTTAAGGATCAACGAATTTTGCCTTCGAAGAATTTAAATTTACCTAGGACTTAGAATTAATTAAATTTCTGGCTTAAGATTTTAATTATTTTTTTGCGAGAAAGTTTAATTAATTAACACCTATGAGGGGATAAATTATTTTTTCAACCCTCAAGACACTTTACATCATAATTTTCATATTTTTTACATCATAAGGGGGAAAACCCATTTGTGATAGACCCTCACAGACTACCCATTTCTGCGACACAAATATAATTTAGCATATCAAACAATTTGTAATAAAATAACCTAACCAAATAGCTAGGATTATTTCCAAATCACTTTGACATAGACTCAATCTAGAACACTAAAACTCGCCTAAGATCCCAGTGAAAAAATTCATTCCATCTTTGGGGTAAGGTTGAAGGAAAACTCTATTGAGCATTCAAGAATGTATCGGTGAGACAAAAAACCTCCTGGAATGTAGATCATCACCAAAAAAATAGGTTTACGTAGGTAATTACATACATAACACAGATCTGCTGAGATTATTTACATCATATACACGCAGAATGGATTTACATTAGAACATGATCTTCAGGTTGATGATGATAGCTGGACGGCGTGAACACATCGATCATGCGCTATCCCTTTCGCAAAATAAGGGGATGTATTGCTATGGGTTGTTAAAACGTAGTGGCCAACAGTCTTGATTCACAATCACAAATCCTTTAAGAGAGGTGAGATAAGAGTTTTGTTGGCTACCTCCATCGACTCAGATAAAATTCTTCCAAATTATCATCTTGGCATTGAATGCCTCTTCTTTATCATTAGCTAGTTCCACTTGAGCCTTCTTGTAGTTCTCATCTTTGGTATCACAACTTATTTCCAATTGAAAGCTTGTTTTATAGATCAAGAGCAAGGAGTCCAGTTTTCGCCTTCAAAACATTTTGTTGCTATAAATATTTACCTTGTTTGGAGTATTTATTAATTTGTTTTTCTTTTTCAATTTTTGAACATCACTGGTACTAAATCCACTATGTGCATTGTTTTCTTTGAGGACTTAAGTGAGACAATTTCTTTTGCGGCCATTTGCAAATGCAAAGGGTGCTAACTAGCAAGCTATGATTAAACTTCTAAAAGAACATGGTGCATAATCTTTAGTAAGTTTGTTGATGCAGTGCAAAAAAATTTAAGGACATATTCATTGTTGACAATTTGACCCTCGATATGTGTTATGATTCTCAATTAAGATCTTCCATCCTTTCTCTTTCTCTCTGTTGCTTATCATCGACATCAATTTATTCTATTTGACATCCGAAGGAAAACTTGCCCAAGATTAGTTTGAAATTATGAAAGGGGTGTAGCATTAGAGGACTAATCCTATATTGATAAATCCAACCAACGTGAACTTTCCTTTTTTGCTTTGACCCTTTCCTAAGAAGAAATATTTGGAACTGATCAAGTGTCAAACTATGAAATAAATTGTGTTGGGATAACTTTGTAAAACCTAAAAAGATATTTGTTGAAAATTGGATATATGTGATTTAGCCATTGCATTATTATTTTATCTTATGAAATTAAACATTGATGCCTGAGCAATTAATACTATAAACATCTAAGGTATCTTTCATTCCAATTTTTAAAATTCACTTTCTGCCTTGTAGCGCAATTTATTACAATTTCTGCACATTGTCTCATCCCAATGGGATATTGTTTATAGAACACTTCCATTTCAATGAAATGAGTGCTCAAAAATATTTATTGATTGGAAAAATGTGTTTTTTTTTCTAAAACAATAATCTAAGTTCTTCATCAAATAATTGCATAGATCTTTGTTTCACATTTTTATATTTGTGATAAAGAAGGCATAGTGAAACTTTTCAGATTACCATATTTATTTGATTTGCTCAAAACTATTTTATTAACCTCACAATGCTTTGAATGTATCATCATTATTGAACAAAATTTTATATCCTTCGTTCTTGTGTTGTTTTCTAAATATTTGAATAATATGTTGTGTAAGGGAAATCATGGTAGTTGTTTAGAAGCCAAGATGCAACCAATCAATCATTATGTTAGTACGAGGTTTTTTTCCTCTAGACCCTAAGGATCATGGCATATTGGGGTAGGTTACCCACCCATATGTATGGATAACCATAGGATAATCTTTTTCTTCTATGATGCAATTTGCTAGCTAGCTATCATACATTATTTATTATAAGTTGTTTTTTTCTTTTCTTTTGTTTTCACAAGTTATTTACAGCTCGAGATTTTTGGCATGTAACTTAGTTAGCATGATTGTGCCTAAGTTTTTCCTGAAGGTTGAATACTAAGTCTTGAGGTATTCTTTTCTATGGTAACATTTTATTTGCTTTGTTTATATAGGTCATCTTGCCACATAGTAGATACTATCGCCTAATTGAAGAAAACTTCTTCGAGTTTCTTGCTTTTCTAGGGAAAAATGACATTGACATTATTGATGTTGAGGTATATGTCATATAAATTCTTTATAGTCTACTTTATATTATAGTTCAGTGTTCATCGTCTTTCATGTCTTATACTCTGCATTGTATCTTCTCTGATTTTCATTAGAGGAACTCAGTGTCGATGGTAAGAAGCAAGAATTGAAGAAAGAGGGGAACAATAACACTGGAGTCACAAATGCAGAAAGAGAGAGAAGAGAATCGGTCTAATGATACCATTAAAACTAATATCCTGCATGAGACACACATAAAAACTGATGGTCATGTCTCTCGAGTTGGTGAATTCACCTACATTGCCTTGGCAACACAATAATAATTTTTTGAACTGCCGAAGCAATATTTCATGTGTAAATTGTAGTCCAACCAATATTAACTTGGAAACTCATATTGTAATATTTGATATTTTATATGATATACTTTATGCAGTTGAAATTATTTATAGTTTCACTTGATATTATTTAGCATTGTAATTAGCATATGTAATTCTGTGTTTTCATATTAAATGAATATGCACATTGTATGACATTTTTTTTTTTAATTTAATCCCAAAATCATACTAGTTAATTTATGTTGATTAATAATTAACACATAAAATCAATCTAAAACTAATAAATTAGTAGTTTATATTGATTAATGACGAACAGAGATATGATGAATACAAATATAATGAATATACAACTAAATTAGTTGTTTATAATGATTATTATGAAAGAAAATAAAATGAATATAAACTACTAAATCAATCATTTATATAATGAATTTGAAACTACCAAAAAATGATAAATGACTACTGCAAATGATAAATTTGTGATTTCAAATGATGACTAAAATTTGCATATATACGACTATTAATAGCTAATTTATAGTATCTTATAACACAATTGGAATTTATTCATATTTTTTTGGCCATTAATTGGTTTCAAATGATAACTAAAATTTGCATATATATTACTATTAGTAGCTAATTTACAGTATCTTATAACACGACCAACGTTTTAGTCATTAATTGTGGCAATTAATGACTAAATCAATGACTAAAATACTACTAGACAATAAAATTGAGACAATCAATTAATCACTAAGTTAAAAATGACTAAAAGTTGGGTGCGTTATAAGATATTCTAAATTAGCTACTATTGGTTACCGACTGAAAAATGGTCGTTTATATACAAATTTTGGTCATTTTTTAGTAACTCAACAACCATTTTCTACTAGTGTGTGGTGACTTAGAATAAGGAAAGGTGAAGAAAAATGGTTCTTTAAGTGATCACCTTAGGGTAGACCAGTCCCTAATCCTTTGGGGAGATTGGAGTCAAGAAGAATATGTAAATGGACTTCGGGAAAGACAGGATTTTTAGAGAGGCCGATGCAACTTTAATTGTCGTAGTGAATCACAGTTGTCTCCACCTTTTGACCAAACAAGGCTACTAATAGCTTTCTAAGCTAAATGGCCTTGCATGTTTCCATGCTAGCTGCTACCGACTTCACTTTCGTAGAGCTCAGTGCCACATACTTTTGCTTTCTGTTGTACCAAGAGACAACTCTTGATCCCATGTTGAAGCAACACTCTGAAGTGTTATTTCTCTCCATTTTACTATCTTCCCAGTCTGCATAAGTGTAACCCATCAACCTGACATCATCACCTCGAGTATATCTGATCCCATACTTCATTGTACCTCACAAATAATGCAACACATGCTTTGCTACTATCCAAAACACCCTCTTTGGTTCAACTATAAACTAACTCAAAGAGTTCACTACAAAGGATATATTTGGCTTGGTATTGACCAAATACATAAGAGAGTCAATCAAATGCTTGTATAATGTGGGGTCCACATCCTTCCCCATATAATATGTATCTACCATCCTCCAATTGGTTATCATGGGTGTAGACATGGCTCTGAAATCTTCCATCTCGAATCTCCTCAAGATCTTGGTGAAGTACTTTTCTTGTGTAAGGGAAATCTCCCCATCTATCTGCGACACTCCATGGCTAGAAATTAGTGTATTAACCCGAAGTATTTCATCGCAAACTCCACTACAAGGTCCTTCTTGCATTCTTCTATGAGCTCCAATTATCTTGTCAAAAACAAGTCTTCGTCATACAGGACGAGAATGAGTACTTCACTACCAACCATCAAATAGTATAGGTTCGCATCTACGTCACTCTTCACAAATCTCAACCTTTGCAAGTATCTATCAATGTGCTCATACCATGACCTAGGAGCCTGCTTGAGCCCGTACAAATCTCTCTTCAATATAAACATGTGGGTTTCATTGCAATGTGCAACAAATCCTTCTGGTTGTTCAATGCACAGTTCCTCTTCCAATTCACAATTAAGGAATATTGTCTTGACAACCATTTGATGGACCTGCCACACCATTTGTGCTGCAAGTGATATAACAAACCTAATGGAAGTATACCTAGCCATAGGTGCAAATTTCTCCTTGTAATCTATTCCCTCCTTTTGAGAAACCTCCTTGGCCACAAACCTTATCTTGTATTTCTCGATGCTACTGTCTTCACCATGCTTGATCTTATAGAGGCAGCATGATCCAACCACTGTCTTGTCCGTCGGTCTAGGCACCACCTGTAAAATTTTCAAGTCTAATTGGAACAACTAGAAATTTATTTTTTTAATTGTAAATTAATTATGCATTTTTTTTTGCTATGGTAAATAATGAATAAATCACTTTGCAAGTTTTCACCATAAAATTACTGCGGAAAATAAAATGTTGGAAACTGAGAAAATGCTAGCACACTCCAACAAAAATGACACAATTATTTTTTGGCAATTGTCCCCAGAAAAACGAAATGTTGGAAAACCGGTGCAACAGTTGAGGGTTTTATTATTATGCAACAATGAGAAATTACGAGTACAACTTGGATGCTTATTCTAGAAATCCAATATGAGAGAAATATTGAAAAAATCACAAAGGGAATTTTACCCTTGTCCACAAGCAAACACGACTCAATCTAACAACTCAAACCCAATTATCCAAGGCCACTTGCGCAAGCTTCTATGCAACTTGTAACTTGCACTGCACAAATCTCTTGTTGCTCAAGTCGTTCTTCTCGTTTCCGACTCAGGAACTGTCTCTCTTACCCTCTAAGAAATCTTCCCAGTCTTTGGACTCTGAAACGACCTCCACTCCAACCAAATTGAACTTCCTTCTTGAGGTTTCTGTGCAATCCCTGTGCAGCCTCCTGGAGAAATGACTTGGCCTTCTCTCTTGACTCACCGGAATCATAAATCTTCCTCTAGCCTCACTATCTCTTCCACTCACTATCTCTGCGTCCCCTCTCTAGCTCGGACTTCTCTTTGCGGAATCACTACATCTAGGAAACTTGATCTCTACCAAGGAACTCGACCTCGATTGTGTCTTGCTCCAACCCCATCGACCTCTTATAATCTCTAGTTGGATCACCAACTACCACAATTAAATCCTTATCGATGGATGAGATCATTTCTGAGTTGATCCATGTGAGTTTCTATAGAAATCTAATCTTCCTCAATTAATTGTTGTTAATTAATTATTTTCCCCTAAGTCAGGTTGAGGAAAAAATTAATTACTGATTAATTAAATTAATTAAGCCATTCCTCAGTGGATTTTCCTGAAACTTTTTGTGGGTTCTAGAGTCCTAGTGTTTCTTAGCCTTTATGACAATTATCGAGACTAGAACACCATCCCATGCTACAAAAACTAACATCACCTCCCAAACATCGTTCTACATGATCAAGGTATACTCCTCAACCATCGCATCCCTCCACACCTGCTGTTGTGTGACTTCTTGATAGTTGGAAGGCTCGCTATCCACAAAATTACTTATCAATGCCATGTAGCTAGTGTACCTATCTAGTTGTCTCCGCTCTCTCCCTCGTGTCCTATGAGTCTCAACAAACTCTTAAGCATCCTAAGTATCTATTGAACCTCTTAGTTTCTCATACCAACTGTAGAAGGTGGAATTTGAACTTCCACATCCTCCTGATGCATCTCTCGTATCTGCTACATCTACTGCTCTATGTTCTATGAACTCTCTAGAACACTTGTACCTATGCTTGTGCTCGTACTAGTAACAATACACATACTATCTTGTCCCTAATTTTGTTGTTCTACCCTTAGAGCTTCTGTTGGTTTCTCATTATGATCAACTGCTGCCAAATCTCTATATGGTCCATCCTTCTATGCCAAATCTCTCCCTGATCTCTTGGATCATTGCTGCTCACTAGTGCCTTTGGAGTATCCACCTGCAACCTGTAAAGTTTGTCGCTCCTAACTCCATTTACTATGGGTGACTTCCACTCTTGGTGCTTAATCAACATCTTTTGCCCTCCAAAGAGAAAATTGTACCTGTTATTCTAAAGAATAGGAAATTAGGTTCATTCCCATTCATGGCACATGAAACACGTCGTGGATTGAAATGGGCTTGCCAGACCCCCTCTAAAATAGGAATATCCCCCTCCCAACTGGAGTACACTTGAACTTATTATCGACCTCAATCTGGAATATTATTTCTTGCTCCTTGTAGTTGTAGAATTACTCTCTAACTCCTATCATATGGAATAACACTCCACTATCTATGTACCAATCACACTATGAGGTTGAGCTAGTTAGGCAAGCTATGAGTGTGAATTCCTGTTCCATCCGTCTAGAAATCTCATCTGCATTCGCTGAAGTTGTCGTTTTCTTTTTCCCTTTCTTGTCACATTTCTTCCTCTATGGGAAATTGTTGACATAGTGGCCAAATTCATGACTGCCATAACACTTGACCTTCGATAGGTCCTTCTTCTTGCCCCCCTTGGATTTGGACCCTTTGTTGGATCCCTTCTTTGCTTTGTTCTTCCCTGCCTTAGCCATGTTTTCTTGTTCTCCCTCACCCTTCTAGCTACACTTGCTAGTTCCACTTACGAGACTCATAATATTTTCTTGTGTGAAATTTGGCCATAGTCTTTCCCAATCTAGAAGATCATGCCTTCCTATAATAACCTGTACAAAGGCATCCCACTGCTTAGTAAACCTTTTGAGGGTTGTCTCGACGAGCTCATTATCCTCAATTTTCTCACCAACACCGGCCAATTCTTCCTTGACATGTTTCACCTTGGTAAGATAAGACACAACCTTTTCAGCGTTGTTTTCTTTTGTGGTTCGAAGTTTCTCGCTTGTGATCAACTTCATGTTTACTATGAAATCTTGATAGAGTTGACAAACTGCATCCAACATCTTCTTCCTTGTATCTTCATCTGCTATATGAGGCATAATGTGATCCTTGACCCCATCTAGAATAATGTGCCTAGTTTTGGCATCTTCCTTGTAGGTAACGAGTTATGTTGCATCTGCCAATACAGCTACAACATTGGTCGCATACTCGTTTATCCCATTTTGGAGAATAAAGGATGCACACGTTGTGTTTGAAAAAATGCTTCAATGGGATCCTGTTTGTTGGAATACAATTATTGCAAGTTATGTTCAGGACGGGCATTATAACGATACCTATAAATTGTTTCATCAAATGTCATAGATAGAAACGAAACCTGATTTAGTCATTGTCATTACTATTGTTTTGGATTGCGCTTGCTTAGGAGATGTTAAAAAGGTGTAGAGAATGTTGTGCGAGTGTTAGGAGATATGTCCCAAAAGGATGTGGTTTCATGGACTGCAATGATATCTAGTTATGGCGAGAACGGGAAATATGACAAGGCACGAAAACTATTTAGTCAAATGGAATTGGCAGGTGTGAAGGAAGATATGGTCACTATCACTAGCATTCTCTCAATATGTGCATGGATTGCAGATTTGGAGTAAAGAAAATATGTTCACGATTACATATTGTAGAATAGGTTCAAGTTACATGTTTTTGATTCAGCCACTTTGCAATCCATGGTTACATAATTAGAAATGGGTTGTCATCAGATGTTTTTGTAGGGAATGCACTCATTGGCAAGTATGATAAATGTGGAACTATGAAATATGTGCACCAATTGTTTGACACAATGTTACAAACAGATGACACATCGTGGACTACCATGATTAAAGGATATGTCATGTAGGGTCATGGCAAGGATGCACTTTTTCTCGTTTACCAAATGCAACAGGAAGGGATAAAACCTGATGACGTTACGTTCATTGTTGTTTTATGTGCATGTAGCCAAGTAAGACTAGTGGCAGAAGGATGTCATTACTTCAAACAAATGAGTCGTGAGTATTGCATGGAGCCCAGCCTTAAGTGATATACATGCATGGTTAACCTTCTAGGTTGTGCCAAGCCGGGCTCCTCAATGAGGCACACAACTTTATCAAAGAGTTATTGATATAAACTGATGTAGGTATATGGGGTTCCCTGATTGGTGTGTGTCAAATGCATCACAATATCAAATTAGGAGAATATGTGGCAAGCCGCATTTTCGAGTTGGAGTCAGATAATGTTGGATATTACTTCTGTCAAACATCTATGCAAATGCTGATAGATGGGATGTTGTAGCAAAAATCAGAACAATGATGAAAGACAAGAGTCTGCTAAAAAATCCAGGATGCAGCTGGATTGAGGTCAAGTGATCCAGGCAGATCTTCAAATACAATGGCATGGAAAACCTCAAAAATCAAAGTGCTCAAAATGAAGTCGATCCAAGACCAGAATGTAGATCTCGTTGTCCTGATTCCAACGACGCGAATGACGCTTCAATCCAAGTCCGGATGATGAAGTTATCATGAAAAGAAGGTTAATTTGTTCCCTAGGAAAATGAGGCATTTTCCTTTAAAAATGGACTTTTAAGCCTTAAAAGGGAATCGCATTGGAAATCGTGTAGAGGACGGACCTTAAGACCCCCGGTCAACGATTGCCGAAATATTAGGTCGAAGGAAGGCAATATATATATATATATCGGCGATATCGGAACCAGGCAGGGGCCGACTTGCGATTGCGATCAACGATATAAAGCGATTGGATCAGCGAGATCGTTATCAACGATCGGCAGACCAGAACCCCGGGCCATTGTATGAGTGGGATGCCGAATCGATCGGCCAATGCCGATATCGGTGATCGGCGATCAGCGGTCGGTAATGCCTGTTAATGGGACTAGTGATAGAGCGATGTGCCGATTGCGATATTGAGCCCAGACCCGATAAGTGTATATGCCCAATTTAATAAATTTAAGGTCCAGGTCTTAAGGTTTTGTTCGTTTTTTTTAGTGTTACGGGTATTTTTATGAATTATTGTTTTAACGATAAAAAGATATATTTGGTCTTTGTTGCACCCCCGACTCTCCCCTTTGAACGACCTCTATTTTATGCCAAAACAACCCCGATTTAAGAGGGATTAGTCATAACAGAGACATTATAAAAGCCCGATAGTTGGAAAAACGGGGAGGAGAGGATTTTCAGCACGTTGTTCGATGTAGGAGAGCTTTTAGGTGGCCGATAGTGCATTTTGTCTGTTTTGCACAAGTTTTAGATGTTTTCAGCCCCGCTCAACGCCACGGACGCATTGGTGCTGCCCACTTCTCCATCTGAGTTCTCCTTTTCTCAGCCATCTTTCAGAATGGAGGTATAAGCCTCTTTTGATGTATCAAATGATTGCATTCTCTTCTTTTTTTACCATTTAATATAAAGGCCTCCTCATTGACAGAGCAGGGCCCAGAGACGTAGTCCGAGTTGGACAAACTCCATTATCAAGCCTTTGTGTCTTCCTTCATGCTTTTTATGTGTTTCTTCTTCTTTTCTTGTGTGCACATTATAATTTTGTGTTAAGCTACAATTTTTACATGTGATTCTTTTCATACATCTATAAGCGAAAGTATCCTGGATCATCAAGGGAACAATCCCTCGATTCCTCATGGGAAATAGATTACACCCTCAAGCTTATTAAATTTATGCAATAGTAGATAGTTGGGAGGCAAGAATGAAGGATGCGGATTATATGCTCAACATAAAGTTTGTGCTGCAGAAAGAGTTCGATACAACCACTAAGGAAGATTTCCTATGTGGCCACACTAAGAAGTTGGCTATGGGTGTTTCCTTATCAACACACCACTTGGGACACCACTCGGAATCACCAAGAATCATAAAATGTGTAGTGACTACCACGATGCAACCAAATTCATTTCCAAGATTGTTCGTCGAGAAATAACAATGAAATTCACAAGCTATTGTCACCTTTTCAAGAATGGATTGTGTTCTTGTAGGTCCTATGAGTGACATTAGCTTAAATAAGCAATGAATATAAAAGTTGGATAAGATGACTATAATTCATGTTAAATTCAAGAGGTGTATGTTGGTTGGGTGACAACTGTTGTGTTTCTGGTGGATTAAATGGATTGAACCTCTATAGAGTGCCCAACTGGTAACTTCTGATGTGAAGTAAATTAATCAAGAAACTAAAATACCAAACTAGTAAACACACAAAAATTATTCTGACACCTTCATAAACTGCCTAAATGGAAGGAAGAAATGCCAAATTGTGTAATTTCCCAATTGAAGGAAAGAATATGGGGCGACATTTGTGCATGGGTGTGTGTGTGCTAGTCGCTAGTAGTGACGTGATTATACAAACACGGAGACATGGCTTCAACTCCCATAACCCCCTCACAAATTAAGTGGGTGTAGATGAGGCCATGTACAAGTTTGGGGTGAGTTTGATGGCATAGAATCACCTTCCATAGAAGAATTGTTTAGCCAAAGGATCGCTGAGTAAACTTCAAAATACTTCAAAGACAAAGGCATCCATTTGTAGGACAAGTAATTGTGTATTGAATATTATATAAAAGAATTGATGAGATATGAGATGATTACAATGAGGGTGAGGGCCTGATTATATACCCTGGGCAGGTACCTATTCACCAACGGTTATGTCTTTAGGGACATACCTTTTCATTAACTAGTTACTAATTATTTATTATCATTATTTTTTTATATTATTTGTATTATTTTATATATATTTTTATTCATAACATTGTCTTCCTCTTCATAAAACTTTGTCCTCAAATCTTACTGATGAAAGGGCTTGGTCTCTTTTCCCGTTTCGAATATCTTCTCATATGAACTTTTGTATTTGTTGGTACAAGACGATATGATGTTCTAAGTAATAGAAAAATTTGTCGGACTGAGAATGGATCAGACTGTCCGAGATTAACGTTCCGCGGAATCTTCCGATCACTAGAATTTTGTAATGTATTATTATCATAGGGCTAGATTCTACAAACTTCAACATCCTTTGGAACATAAATCTATTGTTTATGTTCTGAGTGATATAGATTCACAGATTGCTTGAGGTGTTTATTCTTGTGGTTTGGACGTAGATAAGAAGTTCTTCTCATTTGACCTCCCCTTAACATGTGTGTGGAAATTTCGTAATTTACTCTAGGTACTGACATAGTTGAGTTGGTTATAGAATATTCACTTAAAATCTCTGGCGTTTGAATTGCAACCTCTGAGTACATATTTACTTCAGTAGGTTTATCTGCTTCTTGAGTTATGATATTGACTGGATTGATATTCGTTCCTTTATCTTCAACTTGGTCTGTTATATTTGACGACTTCGTTACTTCCTTCATGACAAATTCTTCTAATTTGTTTTTTAATGATTTCTTATCATCCTTAAGTTTCTTAATTTGAGTGAGTAGACTTTGATTGTGTTTTTTGAGGCGTATGAGTTCTTAAATTTCTAGTTCATCAATCTTATGTTTAAGTTTTTCATACTTTAAATCTTTCATTTGTACTAATAATGTTTGATTAAGGGGTTTTAAGTGCAAATTTTTTTCTTTTTTCTTTGATAGAATCTCGTTGATTTTATTGCTAGAATTTTCATTTTCTTGCTTTAATTTTTTCTTCTTAACCTTGGACTTCTTGATTTGTTCAAGTAATTTTTTATTATGGTTCCTTAGGTGCAAAGTTTCCTCGTCCTTTTCTTTTGACTTATTGTAAAATGTGTCTTTGGAATTTTTATATTTCTTTTCTAACACATTGTTTTTTTGTTCAAACTCTGCGAATCCTTCTTCTAATCTTTTTATTTGTGTTCATGTATTACCTTGATGCTCTTCAGTACTAAATAATCTTCTACGCGCTGGACAACGTAAATTGCACTTTTTTTGAATATATGTATATCCAATTTGGTTTAAACAAGATAGACATCTAGTCCAAAATAATGATTGTTGTGTGGAACTCATGTTCCCTTCTTTCTTTTTATTATTTATTATTTTTTCTTTTGACCCTTTCATATAT
>APFE030702237.1:213626-229099 GCA_000404065.3 Pinus taeda
TTGAAGGAAACAATATGGGGTGTGTGCATAGGTGTGTGTGTTCTAAACGCTAGTAGTGAGGTGACTATACAAACATGGAGACATGGCTTCAACTCCCATAACCCCCTCACAAACTAAGTGTTTGCAGATGAGGCCAGGTACAGGTCTAGGGTGAGTTTGATGGCATAGAATCACCTTCCATAGAACATCTGTTTAGCCAAAGGACAACTGAAAGCTACTATAAGTAGCATCTCCAAAGAAAAGAAAATGTGGAGAAGTGTCCATTCAAAGGAAAATAGACAGCAAGCCAAACAAAGTATGAATTTGGCTTTGAGTGTGCTGATTGGCCATGAAAAGTTGTCAAAACTTAATGCTATCAAATAACTTGTTATCTCTGGGATCGTAGCAGAATTAATTTAAAAAAATCATCCTTCTCCTTATATTTTCGAATCCCTAATTTTCAGTCCCTAAAGGAATCCATTATAGTAGTTTAAGAATACTAAACTAATAATATTTCCTTATTAAGGGGGGTCAATTCCTATAAACTCGGAGAGGATTATCTACAGTATGGTGCTTGGAGATGAAGAGTCTAATGTTTTGGTGTCAAAGCCAAGATCCTTGGAGTTTACGCTGAAATAGATCTCTACAATATCTGGCCACATGAAATCAGCTCTCATTTAATGAGCTTCTAGAGATTATATATCTTTGATGTATGATGGCTTATTTTGTCTATATCAATGCATGATATATTTTAAGCTAAAGTCACAAATATGTAACATTTTGCATCCACTTGTTTTGGCAATGTGAAAATTAAGCTCGTTCGCTAAGGCGTTAAACATCTCTATAAGACATCCACTGGCTTTGGAAAATGTGACCTATCAAAATGTCATGATGAGTGATAAGAGGTTGTGATCTTGTTGGAAACAAGTCCAAAAGCTTTACCACTTGAGATATATATCCAATTCCCAAGGCTGAAGGTCGGAGAAACTGGTTTTTCTAAGCTAGATGAAGGTTCAACTTTTATAGAGTACATATTGATCCAATGATTTGATTGGCTTACAAGGAAATGCATTTTCCTTAGCATGACAAGAAATCAAAGAGAAACTACAAACATTCCACCTTATCAGTTTGAATTTTGGAGTTCAATGGAAGTAATAGAAAGAATGTAAAGAGACAAAATTTTGAGTATGGCATGGGGTTACAGGTGGAAAATATGTGACATGGTAATAAATTGCATCTCATAAATTATGTGCACCAGGGGCAACTTTAATGCCTAGAAAATAAGCCTCCTAATTTGCAAGTCTTTGACTAAGAAGAATCAGCTAATATAGAGCGTATATTAAGGGGCTGTTTTAAGTGAGTTTTCCAGATGTTTAGGAAAAACATCAAGCTGGTACTTCGAGGTTATTCTTTGTAATAAAATGCAGCTTGAAAATCTTAAAGGGATGACTTGGGACCCTTGAGGTTGTCTTAAGCATCAAATACAAGATCCAAGCCTAGCTGGGTCTGCTCTGTGTTATTAAATAGTAACAAATGTCTGGTCCTTTGGAATTTCCATCAAAGTTTTATCAAAGAATGGGAAGGTGCCTAGCTCTGTGGAGGTAATCCAAGGCTTTGTTATGTTACACATAATCAGAACTTTGTTCCAAAAGGGGTAACTCTGTGTTCTGGAATGGTAAAACCTAGCAAACGTCATGGCATATCAATGACTTCCATAGTTGGATATGGTGCAAGAAGCTGTAAATTTAAGATCCTCAATTATATCATTTGTTGCTTTGGTTTTGAGTTTCATACTGGGAATTTTGTAGCTATTTTCTTGCTAACACAACAACTCCAAAGATGAAGATCAAAGGATAACGAAAGGGTAGCCAAACAAAGGAACACCATCTCAACTCACAAAAGGTCCAATTAATATCTTATAGGGGAAATAAGCATAGTGAGATCCAGTAATAACCAAACTAGAGCCAAATACCTAATGCATAGCTATTAGTGCTCATTCTTGAGAGTATTTGGTTGATGCTCAGGTCAGTGGGTATAAATGTTGATTCTTAGTTTGAGAGCATTTTTGTTTGCTAAGTCTATAAGTGGCATTGGAAACTTATAAAGAGACGCTGAAATGTAGGAAATCTCAAAGCCAATCCTAAACTGAGCAAACGTTGCCACAAACCATGCAATTTAAAAGTTGATATGAAGAAGCCCCACTTCACTTTGCGTCTGCTATCATTTGAATCTGCACCTGCTACAAGTCCTTTGGAAGCAGTTTTGAAGAAGAGCAAGTGTATGGGAACCAGACAGTTTGGGTATCTCCATAGGTACCAGACTTGGCACAAGTATGGATGAAGGTCATTTCAGTTCATAATGTCAGTTGTTATCAATGATAGGCATGAATTTCAATGCATGGATGCTAAAGGCACATGGATCAGCGTTAGCTTACATATAAGGTTGGTTATAGTAAATGCATGTGGATAACGATAAATATGAAAGGATTTATTATTTACCAAGTCTGGTAGATTAGCTCTGATTTTCTTGGAAGACAAGGAAGAATATGAATAGCATATTCTGTCAGCAGTCAATAGGAGTGTTTTAACATTTAAGGAGGGCATATATAGGACTAGTGTGGCGATGAATATAAAAGCTTTCGAAGAAGAAGAGTGCCAAGCTAGTTGGCAACAAGCACTTCCTGACTCATAAAGGTGACGGGGTAGAGATAGAGATGAGAAGACTTAGCTAAGTGAAGGAAACAACTGAAAAAAAAAGACACAGAAAATAAAGGCTCAGGCTCAGGTTGAGCTGACAAAAGCTAAGAAAGTTGTCGAGGATTTGTCTTGGAAGTTGGAAAAGGAAGCATAATCAAGAGAGAAGGCTTATAAAGAATCTGAAACTTCTAGGTTTCATGTTGAGGAAGTACATGCTACAAATACAGATAAACCTAAGGGAAATAAAACAGGCTGGCACTTACATGTTACTTCTGAATGAAATGAGCTTATAGCAGCTGCAATTGGGTTGGAAGAAACCAATGAGAGAACTTCCAAGATCCTTGCTGCTTAAATTGAGGAACTTCCGAAAGTATACTAGCATTATTTGAATGAAAAGAGTAAAGGGGCTCTTCATATGAAGTTGGTTCAAGTTATTAAGTCATAATTTCTATGGGTAGTTACAACATGGAGAATAGCGTAAATTTTTATATTCCCATTTATCTATTGATGAGAAGATATCACCACCACCTGATCATCATGGGCAGCTACAGAATCTCACTAGCTTAATATGGCTAGAATGCAGGGATAGTGCTTCAATGATGAGCACTAAAATGCAAGATGTGTTTTGTTCAATGGCCAAAGTTTTATCTTGTGGATCTTTCTTGTTATTCATTTTGTATTATATGGTTTTTCTTGCATTTTCTGGATAGAGAATGTCCATGAACTAACTGCTGTAGGGATTAATTCTTTTATTTGATGTTTATAGATATAATGGTAATTGTGTCGGGTTGCATGCCTATCAGTGCGGGTCATGATGAGGACCTGTAAATCCTATTGGTGCACAGGGAGTTGAGGGTGCCTTGAAACAAAGCCATCAGTGCAACATGTGAGTAATGAACCTGCAAATGCCAATTGTGAGCATGAGGACACTGAGGAAAGTTCATATGTGGTAGCATTTCTTTCAGTTCTGATTGTACATATATTTGAATTCATTATGGACAGTGCATAAATAAGGGGGACAGAAATGTAACACCCTCGACCTATATCCCCTGAATGATATTATGCATGTACATGTAACACTTAAGCTGGTGAGATGGAACCCCATTGAGGTCTGCATGCATCTATATGTATGATGTAGTAGGATGGTGGGCCAACATAATTATGAGTTTAAGGCTAGAGAGCCTATGTGATGATAAGCCTAGTGAGCCTAGCTAACTTGACATTTAACAGAGCATACAATATTTTTTGGACCGAAGGACAAAAAGAATACAAGGGAATGAGACTCCATGACTGGAAATGGTATCTTGATGAGAAATTATAATATAACATTATAATATATTATAATAAAAATAAAAGAAGAGGCAAAGTTGAAGCATGTCTATAAAAAACTATTTTCTCCTATTCATGGGAACATCAACAATTGATGGGACAAGTATCCCTACGTGAAAGCCTGGAGAGTCCTTGGAAAACCCGTCAGAACAGTGGAACTCTTGAAAGTCGCGAGAGTCTGGAACATTCTTGGTTGGCTGAGGGAGGGGCTAATGGGGAATGTGAACCTTTTGGGTTTGGTACCTTGGTTGTGTGAGGTCCTGGAAGGGTACTTGGAAGACCCATGAGGACAGTGGAACTCTTGGAGCCGCAAGACTCTAGAACATCCCTAGCTAGCCAAGAAAAGGTCTGATGGGGTATGTGACCTTGCTGGTTGGAGGTTGTCGAGTTTGGTACCTTCGTTGTGTGAGGTCCTAGAAGGGTACTTGGAAGACACGTGAGAGGAGTGGAACTTCTGGAGCTGCAAGACTCTGGAACATCCCTAGCTAGACGAGAAAAGGTGTGATGGGGGATGTGAGCGTATTGGTTGGAGGTTTTTGAGTTTGGTACCTTGGCCTTGTCACATTTCGTACGAGGTATGTACCTAGCTTGAGACATCAATGTCATGTGGAGTCACAGCCCCAAATTGGGGGTGACCAAGTACTGAGAGAATTGGAGCAGCACAGTCTATGGCTGGGAGGCACTTTCAAGTTCTGCAGCCAACCAACAAATTCATAAAATCAACACTTGAAATTTGTTATGTACATTTTTATAACTTTCCATGCAGTGTATTTCATGACGTTATTTTATGTCTTTTGTTAAAATGGCTTTCTTACACACATAGTTAAATGTTCTAGTTAAATTGTGTATATGTTTTTGGTTATCTCGGTATTTATGAGTGGCATTGCCTCAGAAGGAAGGCTGGGGTGTTACAGTAGAGGTTACAACACATGATGCATATGCAACCAGGGTAGTTGTTGCAACACTAGAACCTGCCACCACAAGTGTGATATTCCCACTTAGCACTATTGCTAAGTGAGAATACAATTTTGCTCAATTTTGGTATTTTGGGTCTTTAACTTAGGAGGCATTTTCAAGTTCTGCAGCCAACCAAAAAATTCATCAAATCAACACTTGAAATCTGTTATGTACATTTTTATAACTTTCCATGCAGTGTATTTCATGACGTTGTTGTATGTCTTTTGTTAAAATGGTTTTCTTACACACATAGTTATATGTTCTAGTTAAATTGTGTATATGTTTTTGGTTATCTCGGTATTTATGAGTGGCATCACCTCGGAAGGAAGACTGGGGTGTTACAATAGAGGTTACAACACATGATGCATATGAAACCAGGGTAGTTGTTGCAACACTAGAACTTGCCACTGCAAGTGTGATGTTCCCACTTAGCACTATTGCTAAGTGAGAATACAATTTTGCTCAATTTTGATATTTTCGGTTTTTAACTTAGGAGAAAGTGGGTTGGAGGACCCCACTTGCAATTTTGGTTAAGGGAGGCTCCGGCATCCATCATAGGGGAAGAAAGACAAATTGATTTCCTAGTGGATGGTGGGGTGGCCACCCCAAAAGGGAATACGCACTCTTAGTCAATTCACACTCTTGGAAGGAAAAAGGCAAAGGGAAATTGATGCATGGGACCCATAAGGGAAAAAGGAAGGCTCAAGGATAAATAGGAGGAGCATACTTCAATTTGGGGCTTTTGAACCTTTGAAATTTACATTCGCTTCATCTATTGAGCCAGGTTTGCAAGTGTTGTTCACCACAAGATATTTTCATGCGAGAATCTCACCCTACCTTCAGTGGACTTCGAGTGTCAGCCCAAGGGATACATTACATTGGGAGTTAGCCTAGGTGTTTTCTCAGGCAATTCATGGGATTATTATAGTATACTAGGCATAGTAAGGGGAATGTGCATCTCTGGGGAAATCTAGTTGTGGAGCAGCATAATCATTGAGGCTTTCGAGAGAGACTCGGACCATCATTTGCTTAAGATTTGGAGTGCTAACTGGGCACAATTTTGGCGGATTTTTGTTGTGACATTGGCTCATCTTTATGACTGCATAGGCCTGCGCAGAGGTGATTTTTATGCCACACGTGGGAACCAAGAGGATAGGAAATTAGGCGCTGAACTGAGTTGAGACTTGTGGAGGCATCCAGAGGGGATTTTTGCTAACCTTCATTGATATTTTTGGTGATTCAAGCAGTGTGATTTCCAGGTGGGTCGAATTATCCAACAATTGGAGGAGCACGTGGAAATTGGGGGTAATTTCGGAGGTTGGAACTAGGCCCAACCCTTTCTATATCTTTGTGGGTTTCTGGAGGAGAGGTCAGGGTTGATTCTTCAAAATTTTCTGAGCACTCTAAAGGGGCCAAACAACAATTCTTTCCAGCTAGTAGTACAGTTTTCTAGGGCCAACGTAGAAGCAAAAGGGGAAGTACTTTCTATCAGTTGGGTAGCGTAATTTCTCACCTGGGGTTTTCAATCTTGCTTAAGCAAGCCCAGGTGCACACACTCCATTCATATTTGTACTTACCTCATGCATATATAATAAAATGGCTCAGTTTTGTAAATTTCTTGGCTAAATTTGTGGGTCACTCACTGCATGTTAAATTTTATGTGTTGCATGTACGTTCGTGCTTTTCTTATCATTGTATTTGCTAAGTAGGAATATTACAGTGGTATCAGAGCTCTAATCTTGGCTCAGCGATGAGATTATTTCTATGACCCTAGAGTACAATCAAAATGTTACCTACTAGAGGCAGAGGTACGGAGTTAGGAGAGAGAGAGTTGGAAATCACATCTAACACTGAGGCCCCAAAATAGGCAGCGGAGGAAGTAGACTGTCAAAATTTGGAGACCCAAATCCCTATTGCAACAAACTAATATTTCTTCTCCTACTTGTTAATTCATGCAAGTTATTTAGTATGTTACACCGTAAATATCAAAGTAAATAAGACTGTAACCTTCACTAATTAAATTATATGTTGAAACAAGAATTGAGCAAGAGGAAATAACCACACACACAAATGACACCTTTGTTTCTGGACAAATGTCCTTGGAAAAACCTAATGTAGGAAAACTAGTGTAGCAATTGAGGTTTTGTATTATTATGCAATAGTTTTTGAATGCAATCTTTGGATGCCTTACTAGCTATCTAATACAAAGAATTTGACTAGCAGAGAAATTAGTGAGAAATACCTCACACTATCACTGGCGAATCGATAATGATACAGGACCTGGATGGCTGGCCCCATGCTAGTTCTGCATAGCCTCTACATCAGCCTACGCAGATATGCATCAGCGTCTCTTATGTGCCTGTCCCCTTATGTGCCTTTGACTTGGTTAGTTTTCTCTACGTAAAAAGTAAAACTTATTATTCACATATAGAGTTTTTGTATTCCTTTTGTTTTTCTTTTACCTTGAAAATACCATGGGAAATTACTATGGGTTGCAAAAACCACGGACTTGTAAACCACTTAATGAAGAATCAAGATAATATTATATACTCTTCCTTCTCTTACGTATAGTTTTAAAGATATTTGGAAAGATTCCCTCTTAACTTTATCATGCACTTTTTATCAATAATGTCGAACCTTTTTATATATATGAATGTTCTCCTTCGAAATTTAAAATGGACTATATTTTTTTTTAAACTTTATATCTACTTCTTTTATTTTCTTTTTTTCTTTTTTTTCTTTGACTATATTATTTTTTTCTTTCTTTTTTTTTGTTTAATGGCCAAAGCACTGAATGACGAAACTAGCAAAGCAAAGAAACTCGAACTTTGTGTAGCGAAATGCTTCAATTGTGATGACAATAAGGTTGACAAAGGATTAGTGGCCAAAGCTCGTATCGGACTGGTTCTCTTCAGTCGTTAAGCGTATAGAGGATCAAATAACTACGATACCAAAGTAACGACTAAAAGTCGTATATGCAACAGAAATATTTAAAATACTTTGTAGACAAAGACAACCATCGCAGGATGGTAATTGTAAATTGTATATTGTATATTGTATAAGGATTGATATAGGATGATTACAAATGAGAAAAAAGGGTCATGTATATATAGCTAGGTAAGTACCCTTTCACGAACAGGCATGTCTCTATTTTTATTTATTTTTATTTATTTTTACATAATTTATGTTCATAACACACCTTGTCTTCTGGCTCTCGAACTCGACTTCCCAACTGAGTCTCAGACTCCCTTTGAAGCTCTCCGCTGCCTCTTCTAGATATCTCTCTGCCTTCTCTGCAATGTATCCCTGTATCAGGAAACTCTCCAACCAGAAAACTATCCCTATCCCTCACTACAATAAATCTCCTCGATGACTTCTCTAGCAACTGTTATGCTGCTCTCTTGAGAAATCGATCTCTTGATCTCACTCAATGTGTTTTCCAAATGCCCATTGAAGTCCTTATAATCTTCTAGTTGAGTAATCAATGGCCCAACTTAAATTCTAATCAATGGCTCAGATCATATTGACTTGATATCTGTCTTTTTCTAGAAGATTCACACCAAATTTTATTAATACCCTTTAATTATTTTAATTTCCTAAGTTTAGACTTAGGCATCCATTAAAAATAATTAATTATTTTAAAAAAACTGTCTCCGAATGGAACTTCCCAAAACGATTTCTAGGTATTCTAGAATACATGTGTCCTAGCCTCCCTGCAAATTTTGAGGCATAGAGCACATCCAATGCTACCAAAAATTGACATAGGCATGGGGAAGCCAAAGAGAAAAGATGAGGCAACTTTTGAGAGCCTCTTGAAGACCTTGAGTGACTTGACCAAGGGACAAAAGTAGATGTTGGAGGAGATCAAGTAGTAGAACCGGGACAAGGCCATTCACTGAGATCTTTTGTTTGGATAAAATTCAAAGGCTTACCACTAGTATGACCACCATTCCCCTCTGACTCACCCACATGCTTTTATGTGGGCCCACCAGAAGCACATTTCTCACATTTTTTCCCTTAGCACCGGGTGAGGAGGTTGGGAAAGATGAGATGCCCATGGGTGATTATTTTTGGGAGTGGCAGTCTATGGGGGATGATTTCAAAGTTGCACTATCCTTCTGAGACTTCTTCCAACTCAAGAATAATGAGAAGGGCAAGGTTGCAAGGAGCTCAGGCATGGAGAATTCAGAGCTGCAATTCTCTATTGGGAGGATGTACTTCCCCACTTTTGATGGGTCATCCAAGTGCACAACTAGGGCATGGGTTGAGAAACTGGACACATACTTTCATCTTAGCTGGATGACGGAGGTAGAAGCCATTAAAATGTCTACTCTGCACTTGGAGGGAGCAGCACATGACTAGTGGTTGCATGGGTTGACCATGCTAGGGAATTCCAACATGACTTCCTATGAGGAGTTCACATGGAGGATTATGGAGCGTTTTCGTAGGAGAGATTTAGAGGCACATTTTTTAGAGCTGACACAACTCAGACAGAGATGCAACCCAACGCACTACATATCAGAGATCTTGAGTGTCAATGATGATGCGAGACCTATCGAATGCTAGGAGGGTTTACACCTTTTTTGAGGGCTTCACTGAGCCACTGTGTGGGTCAATGAAGTCCTGCAGGCCCACCACTTTGCAGGAGGCGATATCTTGCACCAGGGATTTGCAGGATGCAATCCCCATGGCTAGGGAACTAATGCCACCCATAGCTCCTTTCCCACAAAGCGGTCGTGACGCCAAGAGTCCACAACATTGAGACTAACAGGAGCGTGGGTACTTGGATGATGAGACCTGAGAGACCTCCATAGGAGGAATTTGTGCTTCACTTTCCAAGAGACGTGGGCACTAGGGAATAGATGTACCAAAGGAAAGGCCCACTACATAGAGGTGTTTTCTAATAGTGAGTCGGAGAATGAGGCAGAGAAAGAGATAGGCACTAGTGATGATGAGCCATGCCACAGGAGGATGAGGAGGAGGCCCACCACCCCCACCAAGAAGGTCTAATTTCTTGTTGGCAACAAGAGTTATCACTTCACTTCGGCGAGTGCCGAAGTACCTCATGCTAAGGATCAGGGGCAATGTGTTTTAGTGTTAGTAGTCAGTGGGGCGACCCTCAACTTCGTATATACCTAGATGGTGGAGGGGAGAGACACACGCACAGATTCCTTTGAGGGCTTCTCCATTTTGGTACCAGGAGACCGCACCATGCAGTGTACCAGATATGTCCCCAAGATGACAGTTGTGCTGGGGAACTATTTGATGAGTGGGTTGTAGAGCTTATAATATTTGATGCAAGAGGCAAGTCCGAACCACCACATCTAGATACTCATGCCATCCTAGATAGGTACCCAATAGTGTTTGGAGACCTCCACCAGGGCGGCCACCTGACAGGGGGTTTGAGCACACCATAGAGCTAGATACAAGGGTATAGGTCATCATCACGACCCCATACAAACATCCCAAGCCCTATTGCGATGAGATTGAGTAGAATATTTAGGAGTTGCTAGCATTGGGGAACATTAGGCCCAAATCTAGCCCCTTCATTTCATCAGATGTCCAGGTGAAGAAGAAGTATGGTACATTTGGATGTGCATTGACTACAAAGATCTTAATAAGAAGACTCTGAAGAACCAATACCCCATCTCCCGCATAGATGAGCTTATGGATGAGCTTAGAGGATCCATGTACTTCTCTAAATATCTACGTTCGACGTACCATCAGATTCAGGTGAGGGATCAAGATATCCCCAAGACAGTGTTCACGAGTCACTATGGCCATTTCGAGTTCTTGGTTATGCCCTTTGGGCTGACCAACGCTCTCGCTACCTTTCAGTCTTGCATGAACCATGTGTTCTTCAAGAAAGTGCGTAGATTTGTACTAGTGTTCTTTGACGATATATTGATTTACAGTAGGACATGGGAGGACCACCTGCAACATCCAGAGGAGGTGCTTCATATTTTGGAGGGACAGTAGTTCTATGCGAAGCTGTCCAATTTTGAGTTTGGGATGGCTTAGATGCTCTACTTGGGGCATATTATTGGAGAGGATGGAGTGCGGGTGCATGAGGAGAAGATTAGAGCCATCAGGGACTGGCTAGTTCCCCAGAATGTGACTGAGCTGAGGGGATTTGTGGGCATTTGGACGTATTACAGGAAGTTCGTTAAAGCTTCACACAGCTAGCAAAACCCCTCACGGATTTGACCAAGAAGGGGCCATTCGCATGGACAGACAGGGCACATGAAACATTTGAGCACCTCAAGGAGGTGATGAGCAGTTTTTTGATGTTGGCAATACTTGATTTTACACAGTCCATCACCTTGGTGTGTGATGTATCAAGTGAAGACATTGATGTTGTATTTTCACGAGGAGGCCATCCAATAGCTTTTGAGAGTTGGTAGCTCCTTAGTCATGAGAGGTTGTACTCGACCCATGACAAGGAGACGCTGGGCATCATGCCTGCATTAACCAAATTCCGACAAGACTTGGTGGGGGACAGGTTCAAAGTGAAGATTGATCATAATAGTCTTCACCACTTTTTGGGGCATAAGGGCCTCAATGATAGAGAACAAAATTGGGTCATTGGGAATTAGGTCGAGAAGTGCTGGAAATTGCATCCGCAACTTCATCCAAAGAAGGGAAATCAAGGAAAGGCAAGACAAGCTAAACATCACCATGTCCCCAGTGTTCGAGGTGAGAAAAATTTCAAGTTGTTTAAGTTTCCTTTGAATGATGATCGAGGAAGGAATATGTTTGTTTCTTCAATGGCAGTTTGTTGTTCAACAAATTCTAGGAAATTGTAGCAAGATGGTATCTGCTACAGCAAGACAGGGTCTCCAGAATCAAGGAAAAAGATCAGTTTTCACGAAAATCTCAAATTATTGAATTCAAGAAAATTCCAGTGGATTGAGACTAGAAGGGTGAGGGGGCTATACCCTCATATAATTATTCAATAATAAATGAGCTTTTGGGGTCCAAAAGCTTCTAGCGGGGAGGAGTGATCTGATGTTAAAAATGAAAGTTCTCGGATAGAAGCGAAACCTTAACAACTGCGTAGATCTCATCTTCATGAATCTAACGCAACTCGTTTTGCGAAAAACAAACATCATATGCTCCCAGAAATGACTTATAATTGATTTGGCAAACATTCAAAATTTTGTGCAGGGCTTCCCAGTCAGTTGTCCGTACTACTGACGTGGCATGATCACTGGGCCTGCTGAGTTGGCATATGATTGGGCTTCAAAAAGGGTCATTGACATCGCACCACTTTTCATATTCTTATTTGTGCTGCGTTGGCAATTATTTATTAATCAGTTTTTTGTTGGTTAGGTGGACCAACTAGAGGCCGCCACGTGGCCTAACCAAACGCTGCCACGTGGCGCCTCGGTGGCCACAATTTTTTTTGGGGCAAGTCCTAATTACACTCCAAAGGAATCAAAGTTGAAACCTCTTACCAACAAATATCCACATACATCATTGCGCCAAAGGTGGGCCTTGTGTAAAGGACCCACCATATGTTTATTTAAACATAAATAGGGTGGAGTATTGGGGTAAAGGGCTGAGGGCTAGCCCCAACCCCGGTCACCATGCCCACAACGACCAAGGGCGGGACTGGGGGCCAGGGCTTAGACCTAGCGCCCCCAACCATAAAAATTGGCCATGCAACCATACCACCGAGACCAAGGGTCGATAAAAGGGGAGCTAGACCGCGGGGGGCAGCCCCAGGTCACATGGAGCGCCCGTGTGACCACTCGCACGCACAGGAGTTAATGGAAAAGTTAACGGTCCCACAATTTGTGTTGACGGTGCACCAATTTTTGGCTCCGCTAGCAAAAAATGGGGCGAAAATGTAGGATAGTTAGTCGGACTTGGCGAAATTGTGGGTCAACTAGCAGCGAAACTTGGAAAGCTCATAACTTTATCAATTTTTGGTCTTTTTGGGAGCAGAAAGAGGCTAGATAGCGGTTTTTGATAGCTCTGAAGCTGTTGGAGTAGGTTTTTAAGTCATTTGAGCAATGTAACTCAATGTAATCACCATTTTTTAGCACAATGAAAGAGGGCAAAGCATTGGAAGCTGGACCAGGAGCCGTAGCTCAAGAGGGGTGAATTCCTTCATCACTTGTTGTTTTGTGGTTACTTTTACGGTTTTATTCTCTGCAATGTTTTGAAATTTATGAGTTAAATTCATATTTTAATGTGCATATGAATTCAACTTGAAGAACCATAAAAACTCATTTTATTAACTTGCAATTTACATAATCCTCAAGCAGTTTCATATACAGATCCACAAACATGAGAGGACTCCGTAAATATCCACTAGCAACTTAAGTTTATGTCAAATTCCTCAGATGTATTCAATGGGGTGGAGGTGTTCTTAGTCTAAAATAGAGAAAAATTCTAACGATAGATATTAGTACCCAAATCAATTCAATGATATACCATGTAACCTATGGGTTTTAATCTATTGAAGTTACTCTAACCAAATATGTGATTATTTATCAATTTTGAAGTACAGTTAAGGAATTATAAGTTAAAATTTCTTGTTGTCCTAAAGTACAACCTATAAAACCTGCATAAAAAGCAGGGATAACAACCTATTTTGTTCAAGCAACCAATATACTATGTGAATAATGTTGGGTTGTGTTATATTCTTTCCACGACTAGCCTACGTAGTTAACCAGAGGGTTAGAGGGGGGGTTGAGCCCCCACTTCGTTGCACCAATTGTGCAACGAGGGGGTCATGTGGGGTTTGGGTGGAGTGAGTAGCCCCCCTCTATGGGGTCCGGGGCAGCGCCCCATGGAATTTTTTTTGGGACCCTATATTAGGTGGGGCGAACTTACCTATGGTTTTGTGCGTGGGTTTAGCACATGGTTTTGGACACGATGGTTTTTCGGTCCATGGTTTTGGGCACGATGGTTTTTAGTCCATGGTATTGGATGCTTCGGCATGTATATATATGTATTGTAACATTGAAAGGAATATAATGAAAAATCAAGCTGGTAGTCCCGGTTTTGGGATCTAGGGGAAAATCTTTGTATATATGTGTTTTATGTGTTATGCTCTTACATTGTTTATTTTTTGTGTTTTAGAATTCGTATGCAAGTAATTTCTATACGGGGTTAAAACCTACATTTGGTATCGGAGCTGTTTTGGTTTCAAGGGGACGCCTTTGTTGCTGAGGAGTTTCGCTCGGGCCTGTGGTAGACCCTATTCAGTGGGAGATCTGCAGGATCGATTTTGGTGGTGGAAGAAGATGGCAAGCAGTGGAAATATAGAGATCGAAAAATTTAATGGTCAGAGTTTTGAGTTATGGAAAATCACGATGGAGGATCTATTGGTGGATAAAGACGAGTGGATCGTGGTAGATCCAGGTACTAAAGCAACGGGAGTGTCCGATGAAGAATTGAAGAAGTTGGATTTAAGTGCATTTTTGGACAAGACTAAAAATTTCCGTAATGGCTTCATTGATATCATACTTGCAAGACACCTGGCCAAAAACTAAGAAAATTTATAGAAATCTTGGGAACTAAGAATGGATGTGTTCCTATTGGTTCAGTCAAACTGAACTTAAACATGCCCAGCCAAAGATGGTTAAACAGGACCAGTCATTAAGGAAATCCCTAGGAAATAGGCCAAATTTAGGATTTTATGGGATTTTCCAGATTTTAAGTGATTGGATGGATGAGCTCGGCCTGGATAGATAAGATAAGGATAGACATAACTGTTAGAGACATTTTAGTTAAGTTTGATTCATATTTCTCTATTTAAACCAAAAACATTTAGGGCATGAACATGTAGAATTTGTATAGCTTCATTTTGAGATTTTTGAACTTTGTGAGTTAATCAAAGAGACCAGTTCCATATTCTTTTTTGTTGGTCTATATGGTGAATTCTTGATTGAGTTTCAGTAGCTAAGAAGTACTTTTAATGTGCGAGGCAAGGGTGGAGGGTCCGCATACCAAGCTAGGTGCACTTTCTGGTTAATTTAGTTGCAAGTTCTTGAACTAGTTTTGTTTCATGTTTAATAAGTTAATTAGATGTATGATGATATGTTATGATTGTTGACGAATCTTAATCTTCACTCTAATTTTCATATGAAGGATCAAACTAGTGTTTATGTTAATATATCCTTCTATCTGATCAGAGATTAGACTCTAGAATTCATCTTTCTTGCTTTTAAGTGATTTTCTAGATTTCCAACATTAATGATGAATGAATTTATAATGAAGAACAAAAATGACCTATTTAGTGTAGGTTTTAACCACGTACAGAAATTACCTGCATACAAATTCTAAATCACAAGAAAAATAAAAATGCGAGAGCATAGCGCATAAAACACATATACACAGAGATTTCCCACTAGATCCCAAAACCGGGACTACCAGCTTGATTTTTTTCATATTTTCCTTTCAATGTTACAATACATATTTATACATGCCGAAGCATCCAATACCATGGACCGAAAACCATTGCGTCCAAAACCATGGACCGAAAACCATAGGTAGGTT